>PVIR01005806.1:0-69820 GCA_004026965.1 Petromus typicus
AAAGGGGACAATGTTGAGATTGTAACAAAAAAGTAAGGAAACAAATTTTATATATATGGGGGGGTGGTAGGGTGGGTGGGGCTATGGGAAAAAATGAGAATTAAGTTGTGTCTTATACTGGTACAAATCCCCATTATGGAGTGCAATCATGATGTCTATATTTAATGTACCAATAAAGATAATTAAAAAAAAAAAATTTAGATTTGCTTAAACTCACTTTGAGTTTCTTCCTCTAGTGTGTGTCTTTGCCCTGTATTGGCTCCACTCCTTGGAAAAGTACAATGAGTTCATTTGCTTTGTCCCTGCATTGAAAGCTGACTGACTCCAGGTTCAGAGAGCCTGGTTGCGCATCAGGCATTACGTTATCTTGCTAAACACTGCAGGAGAGTTGTCATGGGGATTTGCTGATTGCTAGGCTGCACTTAGCACTGATAAATATGCAGATGTGTAGAATATCAAATGACTTTATTAGCAATCAACATATTATGCCATTAGGTCCATCTGTACTATCAAAATTAGCAAAAAATCTCCCAATATTTTAAAACTATCGTTCTATTTTTCAAAATAAAGCTTTACAGTTAAGTGGGAAGTGACTAATATTAAACTCAATTACCAAAGCACTATATATCTTTGCTGGTACTCATTTTAGATTAAATAAACATCAACAATTTAAATCCGAATAATTTCACAAGGTAAATAGGTAAAATTTAGAGCAAGTAGAAATTTATCTAATAAATGTGACTACCTAGCACCGGTAAAAATGAAAACCAAACCAAAACAAAACAATGTAGGGTTCATATTGCTGTTTTTATCCCATGATAATGATAAGTAAAAAACAAGAACTTGGATATTATATTGATTCCTTCGCTAGAAGTGTAGGTCACTATAAAATGAAGTTATCAATTTCTATTTCTTTTTGAAAAAAATACTGGAATGACTCTGGAAATAATATTTTTACTTATAAGTATATATTCTAATTGATCATACTTATTTGATTTCAGGTGAGTAAATATCTTGAAATATATAAAGTTTATTTTTGTTGAACAGGGGTTGTTCAACAATTTTGCTGAACAGTAGCTATATTACCATAAAAGTTAAAAATATAAGCAAAATTCATCCCAATACATTTCAAAGGCAGGTAATCTACAAAAAAAAAAAAAAAGCTAGAAAATAGGCACAAAAATAGAAATGAAAGTCAATATTTGGTCTAAAAAGCACATGTTTAGATTAAACTGAATATGAAACCAAAACTATAGAACATTGTGTGTTTAACTTGGAGCACAGTTATATTGAATATTAAATTATGAGAGTTTATGGATACAGAGTAAAAGAGGAGAGAGAGAGAAACAGTGTGAGGGAGAGATAATAAAACAAGCATTCTTCATCTTTTGCACTACCTCTTTTTGATCCTTTGCAGGTTCTTTCTGGTTGTTGTCATGGAAACTGTCAACTGCCATGTCTCTGTGCTGTGCATCACTGATCATGCACGTGGGATTGTAATGAGTTAGAGTTTTCTGGTCTTTGTTGCTCTGGTGTTATTTGAGATCCAACCAGTTTTGTTTAGACCTACTGAAGACAAATTTCTTGACTATAGGCATCCTGCTACCAAAAAGAAACAAGATTGAGTAAGTAAAGCAGGCTAAGTAAAGTAGGCCATGTGAGATCATGGCAAGATGACAGGTCTACATCAACAACTTGCTGCTCACTCATTTCTTACACTAAATACAAGCAAAAAATCCAAGTAGCAAACAAGTCTTTCATATCCAAAATAAAGTTCTTTCTAGCCTGTGACTAGAAATCCTCACTGATTCCATTGTAGTATCTTCATATAGATACTATAAAGCTAGATATTCTTTAAGGAATGAAGTAACTTCCAAAATTAAAACAAACATGATGATTCAATATATCAAATTTTAAAGAATTTTTTTTTCTTTTTTTGAAATGTCAAGTCAAAGTATAGCAGTTTATCCCTGAAATTTTTAAAGTTATGTAATTTAATTAGGAAAATTAAAACACTGTGGCAAGGGATCAATTTGAGGGAAATTATTTATAAGAAGAATGGCAAAAGAAAAAAATGAATTATCATTCTTTAAAATTTGGCTGCCAGGGACTTAGCTCAATGGTTCTAGCATCTGCCTGACAAGCACAAGGTTTGGAGTTCTATCCCCATTCCCAGTACCACATGCCAGAGTGCTGAGCATAGTGGCTCACACCTGTAATCCCAGCACACAGGAGGCAGAGGCAGGAGGACTGCTGTGAATTTGAGGCTCACTTTGGCCAGTGAGTCCGGGGCCAGTGAGTTTGGGTCCAATCTGAACTACAAAGCAAAACCTTGTCTCAATAAATAAATAAATAAATAAATAAATAAATAAATCAGAGTAAAATAGAGTAATTTATGTTTGCAATACAGAATTATTATTTTTGTTTGGGACCATTGATATATTCATCAGTCATATTTCAAATATTTCCAATATCCTTGCTCCCCTTCCTTCTTCTGCTGTTCTCCTTCCTCTTACTCACTTTTAAGAAAACAACATAATCTTCATATTGATGAGATATTGAGGCACACTTAGCACCATGCCTTAACGGTTACCTGAAATACCAAATAAGATCCAAGTGTCTTCTAAAAAAAGAAAAATAATCATAATTATGGATAGGATTATAATGATCATAGGATTAAAACCTGCTAAATATTTAGGTACTCAATAGTATTTATGAACAAGATTTTAAAACATGAATCACATAAAATATCAGATACTACTTATTGTTTTATTCTGTTCTGCAAAGCCTTGAGCATTCTGACATAAAAGGTATAAAATCCAAGTATCAGAAGATAGACAATTCTACTTTCTTGCAACATTATCTAAGTGGAGATAACTTGTATAGGAAACTTGTGTAGACAAAAGTAGTCATTGTTGAATTGTTAAGAAACAGCAGTGACCATAAGGACAATGCTTTTTAAAAGTGTCTTGAGTGCAGTTGGGTATTTGTTTCTCAGACTGTCTTAGCTTAATAATTAGCATATAAATGGTTCCACCTAGGTTTGGAAGTTAACATGTCATTAACCTTACTTACAATACCTAAAGGATAGAACCACATTTAAATTCAGGGAGAAAATTCCCTAAATAAACTCTCCTGAATATAATATTCTGTAATCAGCTACATCACAGTGAGCACTGACAAAGGATCCAGTTTGGTTAAGAAACACACACACATAAGTACATACAGACACACATAGGTACACAGAAGGCATTTTTAAAATCTCACTAATGCTGTTGGAGTAGTTTCATTTTGGCTCAGTTTGGAGAAGTTTTAGTGCCTAGGTGGCTAATTCCAAGGCACAGAGACATTGGAGAGGAAGAAAAGTTAATAATCCGGCAAGCAGAAAGCAAAGAGAGATCAAAGCAAGAGAAGGATAGGCCATGCAACAGTGACCTACCTCTTCCTACAGGCTTTACTGAGCAGTATCACACCCAACAAAGAAAGAATACCAAGTTCAAAAGACCAGAACTTTCTAAAGTTGAGTCCCTACTACGTGTTGGGCATTGTGTTAAGTAACACTCCTAAATCATTTTCCCCATAATACAAAACTCATTAAAACTGGTCAGTATTCTGGGGATTTCTACTCACTGAGAGACATAGTAAACATTGATTCTGACTGAGGTCATGCTCACCTGACTGTGGGTTTCCAGTCTGGCTTGTTCACTTCCTCCATTGCTAGCTTAGGCAAATCATTTTATGTCTCATTGGCTCATCTTTCACATGTGTGAAAGAAGAAGGATAATAAGAGTGCCTACCTTGTCGGATTGTTCAGAGAATTAAACTAGCTGAAGAATGGGAGGCACACAGAACTGTGTCTGCTATATGCCAAATGAAGCGGTAAGTTTATCTTGTGTGCACTGTGGATGTTTTCCAAAACAAATGACATTTTCACAAACCAATCTTTCAAATACAAATTAAACTAGTTCATGCTGAGAACTGACTGTGTTAGCTTTCCATTACTGTAACATATATATGAGATATTAAATATATTTAGAGTCACAGATTTCAAGGTTCCAGTGCATGATTTGTTGGCCCTATGTCCTGGGCATTTACCAAGGTAGCATATCATGGTGATAATGTGGCAAGGGATTAGAGCAGGGACAGCTGGCTGGGACAGGGCAGGTGACCTGTCAATCACAGAGACTGGGACACTTGTACATAAAGGTGTTTCCCAAGCCCAGTACTTGAGACCAATTAGAAAATGCTGTTCTCAATTGTTCTGGTGTAAGATAAAAGACTTTTGATAGGATGCCCTGTGTTTGACATCACCCTGTGGATTATGGGTGCAAAAGATATTTGTCATGTATCTCGTGGGCGCTATGTTCTTTCAGTGGCTTGCTCTCATGCTAAAGGATAATTCTCTCTCTCTCTCTCTCTCTCCCTCCCTCCCTCCCTCTTGTCCTCTTCCCCTCCCCCTTTCCCTCTCCCCCTTCCCCTCTCTTACCCCCTCTCTCTCTTTTCTCATTATGTGGGGCAGGCTGTGTCCAAGTCAGCAGCAGAGTTACCACTCGCCCCTGTGCAGCATCATTCAGGGCTCCTACTCAAGGGGCTGGCTCCTAACTTCCTCCATCCACACCCCATGTGCCATACCTAACTGATGGTCTTATGGTGAGGAGGCCCACATAGTATATGGGGTTTTGCCCCAGGGACATGTGCTATGAGAGATGGTGGCATCATCTGTGGTCATGTGGGGGAGCCAGCTGAGAGTCTGTTATTAATCCACTCACAGAATGGACCAAACATTCAGGTTCCATGTGTGCATCCTGGAGTTTAATATGACTTTTTGCTCTCATGTTTTTGCTTTCTTTGAAACATTTTGAACTTTGGCTTTCTTTTGGGATCCTTTTGACTAGATATGTATCCTGCACTGCCCCTTTTTGTGCTAAAAGTCTTATTTGTGCTTTTCCTGTAGCACAAATCTCTAGGCATCCTTAGTGATATTTAGCAAATGCTTTCTCAAGTTATCAAGGTCCTGTTTCATAAGACCTCAGAGATCCAACCCAGTCCACCTTTCTACCAAAGTTAGCAGCCATTTTGCTTCTTCCTCAGGGTCAGCCATGAGTTTGATAGTAATTTTGCATCAGATGTGTGTCAACCACACAATTTAGCCATGTTTCCTTAGCATTTTCTTTTTGAAGCAACATCAGGGAAACCAGGAAATCTCACTCTCATAGATAAGAGCTAAGGCCTCTACTTTCATTGAAGAAATGAATATCTTCTCTTCTCTCCTAAAGCAGATTAGGAGAAAATAAAAAAGGGAAAGAGAAAAAATTGATAGTAAGAATGAAAAGGAAACATAGCTTATGTATATGGAGATGGGGATTGTAGAAAGAGCAAGGAAAACAGGAAAAAATGAGAACAAGATCCATGATGTACAGGTATAAATACTCCATGTTGAATGTGACTATAATGTATGTATAAAATGTTCTGATAAAATCAGTTAAAAACAAATTAGGTTAGATCCTCTTTCTATTTCTTCTAAAAGAAAATCATGTGATTCAGAAACATATCCCTGTCAGCCCGAGCAGAGTAAAGGGGAACACCCAGGAAGTCAACTCGGTCAGGTGTGAGTATATAATAGAGCTGGACACAGTATACCAAACCCTATCTTTGTACTTACAGAGTTCTAAAGGTTTCTTCTTTTCTCTCTCTCTCTTAAAGGTTGAAAAAGAGATTGCTATATCTATTACCTTGATTAAAATAATTACCAATGATTCTATTATTGTGATAAATGAGAGGGATATTGCTTTCCACTTGCCCTATGCTGGTCGCTACAGAGTTTTAATGTATCTTCAGCTACGAAGAGGCCTAAGGAGAGATCCCAGCATCCTCACCATTAGTCTACATCCCTAAAAATTTGGAACATTTTGACCACGAAAGTGTCATAAATAGTCTTCAAAGTATGGAGTGTTCTAAGAAGAAATTAAAGTAAATGGTCCTCACTTCATCCAACACACCGAGTAGAACAAATGAATCTCATAGAGGCTGTTCTGGGTATTCAACAAGTCTGCATCTTTCTACACAGTACATCGTCCACAGGGGACATGTCTCTCCCCATTGGCCACCCACCTAACTAGTTGGAGTCCTGGAGATCAACCTTTATCTTTCACAACTTCTCTTCTATTATAGTATTGTTTGTGTCTAGTATAATCAAAAAATGGCAAGAGAGAGGTACAGAACGACAGTCTAAATTGCAATATAATTCTAGAGTTAGATATTTTCTGCAAAAGACAAAAGAAGTAGCATGAAATCCCTTAAGTTAATGTTGTTATGGCTCTTTATCTCTAGAAAGGCCTCAGAATGATGGCCTGTAAAGAAACCTCCAATGTAGAGGAAGTCTGGAAACCTGTCCTCAGACGTGGACACATCTTTCAGGAGAATGTGGGACTTGCCTGCTATTTAGTGAAAAAAACACTGGTATGTGTTCTCAAACTTCTCTTTATAGTTCTTAGGCTAGTATATCAGTCCTGCCATCTTCAAAAGACTCAGAAACTCCATCAGCTCTTCCAGCCAAACCAGTATCCCCATCTCCCTCATAGTGCTCCTCAGACAGACTTTAGCCCTACAGGACATATTCGGTGTATAACTTCTTACTGTTCCAACTGTCAGGTCATTCTGCCCTAATAGTGATCCTAGAAGTAGAAGGGAGGACTTGAACCCCAGATCCTTTCTCAGTGGGAGATATGTAACTCTGTAAAGAATAGTTAAGCCAATTTCTAGATCCTGAGAGGTTTGCAAATGAATTTTGTCATTTATGTTTTGTTGTTGTTGAGACAAAATAACCTAGTTTACTGTGTAGCCCTTTATATTCCATCCAACCTATAAGAATTATTTATTGATAATACTCATTCTCAGGGAGAGGTACCCTTAATCTAAACCTCATACTTTTAAGGGATGTTTAACCCCCCTCCCCCATCCAGCCACTTTTGAAACTTGCCACCTGTGACTGGCTGAGATCATTGGGGACATACAGATACAAGTCATAAAAGTCATTTTAACCTTTGCTCTTGACCTATCCAGGTGAGTTGTCAGGTTCATCTTGGATTCCTGTTGTACACCAGGACCCTATGACACAATTAACAGACAGAACCTTTTATGTTTTCCACAACTGGGCTCTAGATGAGAATGAAATAGAAGGTCCAAGAGCAAGATGGGCCAAACATAGCTGTTGTAGTTTTCAGTCCTTTAAGTACATCCAAAGGATCCAAGGCAAGACCCAAGGCTAATCAGGAAAAGAGTTACTGATTAAAATGAAGGAAACTGTGCTCTGGAAACACAACTCTAACAAGCTACTCCCCAGGATCTTCTACATGTCAGGGAAACTGAAGTCTGACTCATGCACTGGAAGATTGACTGGCTTCACTCCCAGAGAGGGTTCAGACCAGAAAAGTCTTCACTTTCTGCTCTAGTGAAGGTGATTAAAGGGGTTCAGGGGTTTCCTCATCGCCCCTATCCATGAATATCTCTATTTATTGTGAGAAATGGTAGATTACTTTATATGTCATGAGAGAAAAACCACCCTACCTCAACTGGCTAAGGAAAAAGACCACCTTGAAGAAGAAAGCTATTCTTGTGAACCTCTACAAGGCCTGAGGGATCTCTTCAAAAAGTAAGACCTGAGCATTTTTCTGAGTGCCAGGAAAAAAGTGTCTCATGACCCTGAGCCCATCATAGATTAAAAGGGCACTATCTTGGGACTTCCAATTTTAATTAGATACATAATGAAGGAAACCTTGCTAGGGCTATGGATTTCGGGCTTCTGGCTTTCTATTATAACTCTTCACAGTGCATTCTCCTCCATTGCAGATATGAACATCTCTAATTATTAGATCAGTCTCAGTACACCTTTTAAGACAGACCAGGAAGTATGATAGCTCCTTCTGTGTCATATTCATTGTTCACATCACCAGCATAATAGTAAAGTTTGTCTATTCAAGGTTTGAGAGAGGGATCTGAGTACAGCCTATAGCCTTCCCAAGAATTCACCAAGTTTGCTGCCATCAAACAGGAAGCTTAACAGTTCTTCCTCTGTAGGTACTAACTCTTTTCTCATTATCTTCAGTTTTTTTCAACCCACATGGCTAAGAAAAGAATCCCCAGACAGTTGGAAAAAAACATAATCCCCAGTATGTAGATCTTATGATCCCTGTCTGCTGGAAGAATCAATGAGAATGTAGAGATTTTCTGTACCTCAGCATCCCATAGTGAGTTATGGGATCTATGTATCTCCGTGGGAAATAAGACAGGAGATGAGGACATGGTCAGTCCCTGGGACAAGTTCCTGAGACCAGTCAGCCATGGAGCCCCAAGACATATGTCCAAAAACATAACTCCCAAAACCTTGCACCTGGGACCAGTCAAAAACTGCTGTCTTCAATTGTTCTGGCATGAGATCAAGCAGGTTTTTAATGACCTACATTTTACATCAGCCTAAAGAGTGAAGGGTACAAAAGTGGACACTAACCTCTTGGCTACTCTGTTCTCTCTCCTTCAGTGACCTCTCATACCAGAGAACACCCTTGTTTTCCTACTTTTAATAAGTATGCCACCTTGCTACCTTTTTCATTTGTCTTCTCCACTTCTCTTCACTTGTCTCATTCAAGGTGACAAGAACCTGTAAATAATCTTCAGAAGGAGCCCAATACACTGCCAGTTTCCTTTAAGAAGTGCACGTGGCACAGAAGCTGTTCACCTTGAGGTAGAAAACAAAAGAGAAAGAGGAATTGGTAAAAAGAAGAGAGTAGAATAGAATGGACAGGACCTCGGCTCTGCCCCTCCAGCACCACATGACTGGGAAGCCGAAATTTAACGTAAGTCCTTCGGTGAACACTCACCCAAGACATAGTAATGCATGTCTGTTTTCAGAAATAAACTAAACCATCGCTTTTCCATAGCTCAATGTTCAGTGTCAAGCCATGAGGACCTCTCTGGCACTTTGAATTACAGTATTTGTGTTAGATAAAGTCCTGGACTGAGAGTGCAGTGTACTGATGATAACTATATTTTCATAGTAACAGTTATATGACTTTCAGCAAATTAGAAGTTGTAGATTATAAACCTTCATTTTGTAATCTATAAAATAAGAGACATGTTTGCATAGGTGACTAAGGAGTGAGGGTGATGCTCCAACTACAAAGGATTTCAACACTCAGGCTTGATGGCTCAGAATATGATGAAAGGCACTGTTCAGCCTTATATTCTGAAGACTTGCTCTGTGAGCTAGTCTGTAGTTTTGTGCAGTTTAAGAAAGCTTGTTGACATCCACCAGCCAAAAAACCAGCACTCTTCTCGAGGTTAAGTCATCATGTGCAGCTAGTAATCAAGCCAATTCAGTAAGCACAGAAAGAAAGTTTAGTTAACATGTTTTATGAGAAATCTCATCCTTGAATCACTATGAACTCTGCACCTAGCATGGAATTGGGAGTGATTTCCTCACCTGTGAGTGGTAGGATGCTCTTCGCATAGTCTTTCAAATTCTATTCAAATTCTTTCACATTCTATTTCAAATTGCTTACTGAAGGCTATCGTGAAAGAGATACCATGGATATAAATTGTATTCCTATTACCGTTTTTAAATGTACAAATACTTGATTACTGCAATATATCTAAATGGTAACAAATATATAAAATAAAAACTTTGAATATGTTTTACCCTCTGTGCCTAGGTACTTTTTGTTTCTTACTTTTATTCCTTTTTTAGCCTTCCCTGATATAATCAATAGTAATTAAACAATATAATTCTGTTCAAATTGGTTTTCTATGCATTTCTATACACATATATGTGTATGTAATTATGCATATTTCATTGTATATATAGGAGTACACAATGTGCTGTATTCTTTCATTTATAAGGAATTCTATATTGATCTTTTAAAATTCCTCTGTATATCTACACAATTTTCATGAAATTTATTGGCCTTTACTGTTTGTTTATAAAATATACATTATTTTTTCCTCAACTTTTGTTAGATAAGACATTTTTTGTAGTCTTTCCTTTTTGTAACATATATTATGTATATAGGCATATTATGTTATATATAGTTTAGGTAGTTTATTTAGTTAATGAATAAGTCAGCTAGATAGAGAAAGGGTTCAAAACATTTGGGTGATCAACCACACTAAGAATTAAAGTAGGCAGAAAATTAAAACTTTGGATCAATAATGATCTTCATCAAGTAACACGGAATACAGCCCTTCCCTACCAAAACAGTTGAAGAACCTCTCTACTAAGTTTCTCAGTACTGGTGAAATTAAATGCTAAATATTTTTTAAGGCAATATCATTTAAGTTCTGCAAGATGAGTACATGGATCAGACAGCCTGAGCACCAAGTGGACACATTACATCAAAGAGCTGCCTATGATAGATGGCCTCCAAATAACTGAGCCACTCCTGTGCTCCACATATTCATACGTAGCTCTATAGCTCTAGATCTGTAGACCACCTGGTCACTCACACAGAGGCCCTTCTGGAACTCCAAGAGCTGTTCTGTTTCCTAATAAAATCTCTCCTAACTTCTTTCATTTAATTTTCTTGAAACAAAGAGCTCATTTTGAGCAGAATTAACTGTCACAATAGAATCAAATCATGATATTGTTTTTCCAACACTACTGAGGCTGGCGGTAAGGGCATGACACAGAGGCTGGACAATTGTCTGTGACTTGTCCATCATGGAGGTTCATGACGCACACTTTGAACAGCTTCCTTAGCCATGTGCATGATATCATTCAGAGAATCCTCTCTTCAGTTCTGCTGGCAGATCAAGGAGCTTGGGGATCTGACATAAGAAAGAAGATATAAAAGATGGTGGCCGTTGATTTGGTTTCCGCTGCCCTCTTCTTCATGCAGTGGCCCACTGTGGGAGTCTGTGCTAATCTCTCCCTCCAGGCCTAGTGTCAGATTTCCAATCTTTTCTTCTAGAGATTTTCTGCTAGGAAGCTAAGAGGATTTCAGAGAGAAAAACTTCTGTCTCTGCCTGCTGTCCAACTCTAGATGAATGTGAATCTCTTTTTTAGGAAAAGACAGTTCCTCAAGGTCTTCTTATGTCTGAAGAAGTCTTCATGTTCCCAGCTAACCAACAGTAAAAATACAAAGAAATATTTGTGTTTGGACATTTTGATCTCCAGAGAATAAGAGGACCCTAGGAGGGCTTCCATAGGATGTGACCACCAGTCAGTGATTCTATCATCCTGTGCAGTAAAATGGGCACAAATTTTAATGTGCGGGCACATACACACACACACACACACACACACACACACACACACACACACACACACGCACACACATGCACAAACACACAATGTTTTCCATAGGTCTTCCAATCATTTTCATCTTCTGGCTCCATAATTCATTGAACTCATAGAGCTCAAAAAGGTGGCTATATTCACAGTACTTTTTTTTTTCTGCTTACAAATAATCAGTTAAAATTAATAGTGGTTAAAAGCACTTACTTCCAAACAAACAATCTCTTCTCTGAGAGGGATCAAGTAAGAAACCCTTAAACTTGAGAGCATGTGGGTATGCAGGGGAACCACAGCCACAGAAACTCATCTGACATGTGTTTTTCAGTCATAGGTTGACGGTTGGTTATGTAGACACCTCAATCAGCCTTCAGCCCCTCTCAAGTTGAAAGAGTTAACCAGAGGACTAAAGTCTCAAACATTAAGTATATGAAAACCGAATATGGAACAAAGCCCCAAGGAAATAAGCATGCTTCAATTAACATAGGATTCTAAGGGCTATGAAGTCATTTCCTGGAAACTAGTCATGTACTACACCTTTCCTTAAAATGTGCAGGGTTTACGTAATTCAGGCCTTCAGAGTTCATCCTTTACCACACGGCATGTAGCTTGTCAACTCTGTGGATAAGACAGAGATATCAGTCAGGACTGTGACCAAAAAAAAAAAAAAATAACTCTACTATTTAGAGAAAAAATAGTAGAGAAGCCATTTTCTGAAAAATATCTGACTTGTCATTTTGCATACAAGTTGAGAAACATTCTGAACTATTAATACTTCTAACAGTGCACTATAGTCTTCAGAAACCTCTTGAAAGCATCAGAAAAAATATTCTTTTTGAATATTGCGAAGTAAGGAAGTCAATCTGATGTGATCTGTGCAATTTGGCTTTTGAATACCTAAGTTCCTGTCAATCATCCTTTCTGAATTAATTTTTGACCCAGCAGGAAATACTAACTTATGCAAAGCAAACTGCTGCCTGTAGGAAGAAAAAATATGAAGAAGTGTCTCTTGCAAACAGACACTTTATTGTCAAGAGATATTTTGTTGTTTTAAAGATACCATTGAAAATATACAAAGAATGCATTTTAATTTTTAAACAATGTAAAATGCAATAAAATATTTTTCTTCAAAATTTTTTTATGTTGTTAAACTGTGCATGTAGAATGGTTACAAAAGTGCTGCAATGTCATATTTTTGATAAAAATATTTTAAAAAATAAAGTCCCAGTTTTAACATATTAGTATGTCAGACAAACCTATCAATAAAACATTAATTTCTTAATGATAGCTATGAAAATACACTAGAAAAAATTTCTTCTTTTCATACTTTGACCTTGTGCTCATAAAAATCTTGATTTGACTGAGTCAGAAAATTAAGGGAACTAAACCAAAAACTGTAATCCATTTATTTTCTCGTTACTGAGATAGTTTAGAAATTACTAGTAGATGAAAATAAAGAAAATAACATATGTCCTACTCATGATTTTATAAAAGAATGCTATCTTAGTTATAGACATTATTCCCTGAAGTACCTCCAAATTTAACTACACACTTTTAAGACTATTCAAACTTTCATGTAAAATGGAACTTAATATATCCTCAGTTGTGGTTTAATCCAAGCAAACTTGTATAATATTCAGTTCATAAGGCATATGCAATTTAAATATAAATATTTTAAATATTTAAACTATAATATTTAAAGTGTAATATATAATGCTTAAAATATTAAAACTTCAAAGATTATGTCTGCATGCTAATGAGCAACATCTCATTTTTCTCAGTGGTCAAGAAAGCACATCTCATGCCTCTGCCTCTTGCCCTCTGTCATATCTAAGTAGCTCATTAAAGGCACAAAGTGGAGAAGGAAAAACTATGTCTCAGTGAAGCAGGAGTAGAAAGTGCTGCAGCAGTTATCCATCACCTTGTGTGTTATCTCTTGGTGCGCACTAACTCTTAACTCCTACTTCTTATGTGAATAAGAGCTGGTCATATGGACTCTGTCTTGGGCTTGTGTGTGTCCAGCTGCCTGCTATCTGCCACATTACTTCATAGTCTATAAGAATATCATGATTGTGTTGCCTATACCAATTACTTGCTGTAAGATTTTAATAGGTAAGATACTAAAAGTAAATAAGCGATACATGGTTTTGCATATTAAATAGGTTAGTCTGTGAAAAGATCTCAGTACAGTGATTGGCACTTTAAATATATTCAGTAATCAATTACTCTTTTTATTTTTGCTGGCTTTAATTCCAAGAAATCCCAGGACATTTTCAGAATAAACATAAATTGACTGTATGCCTGTTTGAATAATACTTCATCATTAATGAAAATCATGTATTGGTATATATTTTGTGACTGGTAAATTGTCCATATTAGTAACAACTAATAATGCTAATGATGCAAAGATTATTTAGTATTTATAATCCAATATAGTCACTGACAGCCAAGTTTCACCAGCAATCACTGAAAATATAACAAGTACAACCCAGGAAATGCATTTCAATAGCATTTACTTTCAATTAATGTCATTTAATTAGCTCCATGTGACTAGCTACTGCAGTATTATACAGCCTAGTTCTACATAATGTATTTTAAATACACTTTTTCACTAAATCCAGGTGGCTCCAGCTATTTCAATAAAATATATCCAATGGTACTCGCATCAAGGAAAACAACACCCAAATTTGTTTACAATTCTATATTTAGACCCAGAATACTGTGTGACGTAGTGATTTCCCTCCTTTGAATTTTAGTGTAAGCGTGACTTGATGTCACCTTGGGAGCTCAGGTTAGAGGACATGAGCTGACAACAACCTCTGAGACAGGTGAATGGCTCACTCTGGTTCTCAGATTCTACATGGAGAATGTCATGAACTTCTGTCCAGCTAACAGGAGCAGGTTCCTGTGAGTAGGAGGAAGCAAAGATAGGACAGATATATACCAGGTTCTGTGTTCTCCAGTACCAAGGTAGGTAACTGAAGAGGCCATTGATTTGTCTTGACACATACCAAATAGCTTCCACAATCATGGGACAGTTAAAAATCACTTTCAAACTTCTGGGTTTTAAATTGTGATTCCTCAAATTGAAGCCTTTTAAATCTTCTAGTGCTTCCCATTGGTCGAAGTCAACTAAAAGCCAGAGGCCTATTGTTCTGCTCCTAAGAACACAAAAAGGATAAAAGGTGAAGAGGGTCATGAACAGCAAGGAGAAGCTGTGAACCTTGTTTCGTTTCCAGTACAAAACAGAAACGAGGAACCAGGGATGGGCTGAAATGGACCTACCCTTGACCATGTACCTAAATGACCAGAGAAAAGAGAATGAAACAGGTATACTAAAAAAAAAAATCACACACAATAAAATCACAAAAACATACTTATAATTTTTATAACATAAAAATTTTATAACATACTTTATAATTTTATAGTTTTCCTCACTTACTTTCTGGCATTTTCTAAGTGATATCGTTGGACATACATAAATTTTTGTTAATCTAGTTAAGTTTCAGTTTCACTAATCAAGTTTAATTGTTCTATACCTCATCTTTTTCTTCTCCTCCACCCCAAAATCAGAATTGTATCTAGTCTTAAAGGGCATTATTACAAGAAATGCATTGATTTTTAATTACCAATTAAACTAAATAATGGTTTCATTCCAAACAATATGTTCTCTTGCATTAAATATCACAGCACTTCAAAATTAATAAGCTTACATGGTGGTGCTTATCTTCTTACAAGAAGGCTCAGAAGTGCAATGTTGTAAAAAGCCTCAAACAAGAGACCGAGTGGAAAGAGCTGCTCGGCATCTCTGGGCTGCCAGCTTGAAGACAGCCACCATGGAACTCAGCTGCACGAATGACCAAAGGTCACACTAGCTGAAGAATCAACCAGTAAATACCAACATAGAACATAAAAAGTTAAGATCACCTTGTTTTAATGCACCAGCTTTGTTATAATCATTAAAGAAGTGAAATAAAATGAATGAAACTGTGATGGTACCAGAAATAAAAAATAAAATGGTTGGAGTTCAGAGTATTAGGTAGGTCTTAGGAACTTGTGAAGGATAGAATACTGTCTGGACTTGTCCTTTGTCAAGAAGCAACATTTACAGAACTCTGCTCTGAGGAATCTTGATAGGTAGACTCTGTCCCTAAATGACTTGAATATTTGAATGAAAACTATATTCTAGCAGAACATTGAACATGTCAATTTGTGTTTCACATATGTATATGGATAATGTATGGACAAAAGGTGAAAGTAACCATTCATTTTTTAAGTATTTATTAAAGGAAGGATATAATGCCTATGCTGCACCAGCTCATATCTTCAGTCTCTCACACAGTAAAAGAAGAAAATCCAAAGGTCAAAATTGCCTGAGGTCACAATTCAATTTTTGACAATAAGGTATTTTCTCTCCAAAGTCTGCTTATCTAACTTTAACTCAAACCACCAGGTCTTACTAGTTACCTGATTTGTATCAAATTATTGAACATTTTTGCCCTCAGTGTTTCCAGCTACCCAGGGTGGATGGGGTGAATAAGAGGATGGTGAGAGATTGTCTCCCCTGAATCTGTGCTCCAAACTAGACAAAGAACATATTTTTTCTGGAAACTTCCTTAGGGCTTGTTCACACTAGCTGCTATTACCAAGGGATTATCATTTTTCCAGGTTGGCTTATGTCAACTTTTTTATTAAAATATAGCCTGAAACTTCCCAACCAAAAATTTTATGTTTATACTTAATCATGTTTTCATAGGTTATTGATACTTTTAGAGAAATATATCAATAATGGAGCAAAAAGTAGTAAATGAATAATCAATTTAGATTTAAGCATTAAAATAAGGTTCTAAATTGTGCATAAATAAATCCAAAGTACACATTTTAATATAGTATGTTCTAATAAAATATACAATTATTTAAATCTAGTTTCCAGTTTAGTGAAAACTCATTAAATTTGTATTCATAAATAACTCAGAGCCTCATAATAGTCATAAACTAATATAAGAAAAATTATAATACATATTCTTTGGAGTACATCTCAACAGTATTTACCAAGGCTTTTCTGTCTAAAAACCATAAACTTACATACTGCACAGTTTTCTGAGCCTAAGGCTCTCTAAACTTTATAGGGATAAATAGTAAAACATTTTTTAAATGTGATTTTACCCACCATACATTATTTAGAATACTGCCTCCTGACTTCTACTCTTTCCTGAAATATGAGTCATGATTTTAAAGCTTAGGAGGATATTTAAACATAGAAATGTACTACAGTAAAAGACAGATTGACATGACACCCCCACACACACTACCTTTATTTCAAGTATGCTGATCCCATCATTCTCGTCACTTTCTGAAGCACTTCTGGAGATGTTCATTCATGAGTGCTTCTGGCTACATCTTCCTGGCTACTTACTGTCCTGATTGGATTCAAAAGGCTTACCATTTTTTTTTAAATACAAGGATCATTCTCATGACACTGCACTTCCAAGGCAGGTACGGTATTGCTGAGTTAAATCCCTGGCCCTAAAATGTCTACCTTTAATCCTCATTCTGACTTGAGGAAGAGCTGGCAGTCACAAAGTGCCATAATCAATTAATAAAGCGGTGGATGGCATATCGACACACCTGAAATATTTAGAAGCCTACTGCTCCCTTAGATAACTTTTGACAATTGCATTTACATTTTTTAAAAAATCACACTTCTTAAAGGTGCTCATGAAAGCGTGTCTTTTCATTCAACATTTCTAACTAGTGAACATTATATATTAAAATTGGAAAGATGTCCCTTGTTCCTGGATAAGAAAAACTAATATTGTCAAAATGTCTATAATCCCACAAATTTTGTACAGATTCAATGCAATGTTGATTGAAATCCCAACAACATATTTCACAGATTTAGAGAAAATAATTTTAAAAATTCATCTGGAACACAAGAGACCTAGAGTAGAAAAGTAAATCTAGGCAACAAGTAGGGGGGATTAGGACCCCTCAACTTGAAACTATACTACAAGTCCTCTGTGATAAAAACAGTACAATACTGACAAAGTAACAAACCTGAGGATCAGTGGAATAGATTAGAAGATCCAGAAAAAAGAGACCTAAATATTAAAGCAGAAACACTAAACCTTCTGCAAAACAGGTTAGGTAAAATTCCTGGAGACATTGGATTAGGGAAAGATTTTATGAGCAAAGCCTCTATAGCATGAAACTAGAAGGAATCAACAAATGAAATCTCATCCTATTGAAAAGCTTCTGCACAGGAAGAGAAACTATCAGCAAAACAAAAAGACAACCAACAATTTGGGGAAAAAAAATTTTACCAGCTGTTTCTCAGACAAAGGGCTACTATCTAGATTATACAAAGAGTTTAAAAAATCAGTACCCCAAAATTTAAAGACCAAATTATAAAATGGGCATCAGAAATGCATGGACACTTCTCAGAGGAAGAAATAAAAACAGCTAATAGGAAAATGATGACTTGGTCAGCAGCACTAGTCATTCAAGAGAAGCAGATAAAAATAACACTGAGATTTCCTCTCAGTCCACAAAGAATTTCTGCTATCTGGAAATTAACCAGCAACAAATGCTGGCAAGGCTGTGAGGAGAAAGGAACCCTTCTCTACTGCTGGTAGGAATGTAGACTGGTGCAACCACTAAGGAGATCAGGGAGATTTCTCAAAAAACTTGGATTAGAGGTCCCATTTGACCCTGCTATTTCCCTATGAGGAATATACATGAAAGAATTAAATGATTCATATCACAGTGACATTTGTGTATCCATATTCATGCAACTTTGTTTGTTGTAGCTAAATCTTGGAAACAATGCAAATGCCCATTAACTGAAGACTGGATGAAGAATCTGCTATAAAGAATAAGTTTGAGTCATTTATACTCAAATGGATGTACCCTACAGACATACTCATAAATGAAATAAATAGGTCACAGATGTGTACATACTGTATCTTTACCCTGGTATGAGAAATGAAGATATAAATGAGTTCTAGAGTGCATGATAGATACTGTGAAATAGAAAATATTCAAATGGTAAAGAGGGTAGGGATATGTAATGTGGGGAAAGATGTGATGATAAGAAAAGGAAACAAAGCTTATGCATATATGGGCAGGGGCTGTAAGGTGGGGAGGGGAATGGGGAAAAATGATAATTAAGGCTTGTAATGTAACAGTACAAATTTTCAATGTTGATTTTTATCATGATGTGTATATAAAATGTACAAATAAAATCAATTAATTAATAAAATAAGTAAAAGATAAAATCATACTTTTTATTCATTAACTTTATTGGAACATTTGAGGTACGCCCTGTGATCACATTCATCACTTGGACTTGGTACCTGTGGATGACAGATTTTGGATTTTGTTTCTCGTTCCTCTTCCCTTCTCACTGTCCTACCCCTCCCTATTTACATAAGCTTTGTTTCTATTTTTTTCCACTCATATTTTCTTTCCCTTTTTTTCTTTTTCCTAACCCTGCTTCCCTAACCCTCATTTCCTTTTGAACCCTCTGTTCCTATTTCAAATTATCTATTATACATCTGGATCGTCATTTACACTTTCCTTTGAACAATTCTGTAAAGAGAAACATGTCAGTAAAATCATGTATGTTTTGAAAACTGAAACTTACCATTGAGCAGGACTTCTCCTCACACATATCAAAAGAAAATGCTTAACCTTCTGCTCTAGGAATGGATAGGATTGTTCTTTGGAAATAGATGATATCAATCACTGGAACAGACGATGTAATTATTGTGGACAGCTACCTACTCAAGAGAAAGAAAGGAGGAGAAAGAATGGCTGGCCTAAGAGTACACACCTGTGACTCCATCAAGACACAGGTAGTTCTTTCTACTGGCATGAAAAAAGGGTTAGAAAGAAAAGAGCCAAGAATATAACATAATCCCTCTGTGTGAAGACTAGGAAAACAACATTGTAATGCCACGTAATATCCACCAGCAACTTTAATGAGGTAGTTCTGGATGCTTTACATACATTACCTCATCTAAATCCCTCACCAATTTGATTTAGCAGATCCTCCTGTTATCTTAACTTTACTAATGAGAAAATAAATTCCACTGTAAAGAAAGTAGGAATCTTAAGGAAACATACATAGAAACTGGTCTTACTTAAATCTGATGGACTCCAACATTCTTAGTCAGTTATGAAAGTCAGTACTCTTCACTCAAAATTTTAAATCCTAAATTTACTCACCTCGCACATCCTTATATGAGTAACCAAACAACATTTAGATGAGTGTTAAATTTAGCCAGAGTAATTGACTGCTTAGTGATACAATGTAGGGCCTGGGTTAGTTTAGGTGTTCCTCAAAAAGGACTGGCTTGAGCCTAAGTATTTAGAGTAACACAGAGTGTCAGACATCATCAAAGCTATGCTTTGTTACTGGAAGAGTGTCACGTGACTCCCTGGTTCAGAATCTTCAAGTTGGCACACGGTTCACGTTCCACAAGCATGTACGCATGAGTGGATCAACGGGTGAGCTGTCATTTCACTGGATGGTAGGGCCAGCCTGGAACTGAGCCAGAGTTTTATATTTGACTTAGATTCATTGTATCACCTGTCAGTGGCCTTTCAATAAACGTGCTGATAAACAGTTAATGAAACACCTTTATCTCACAACACACAGAGATAGAAGGTGCCTGGCTATGGAGTTTTCTAAACTTACTTCTTGCATATTACCTATAGGAGGCCATTTTAGGGGTCCTAGAAACATCCTCGATTTCTGAGAAAATAAGTTTCTGAACTTTCTGAATCAATGAAAGAGAGCCTAAACCAAAGCTAATGCTTCAGTGTTACATAATGTAATGTGCATAATCTATTTTAATATCTTTGCTATGTTCCACCCACAATCAAGAGACATACTATGCAAAATAAATAAATAAATAAATAAATAAAATTTATTTAGATAAGGAAAGGGAACTGCAGGAGCTGAAGAGTCTACCTGACGCATCTAGTAAGCTCTTTCAAGTAATTCTTACAATTCTATGTAGCATGTCATTGTACTTAAAACAGAATTCCCCATACATGTATGTATAAAATCCACTTTAAGTAATTTATCTTGAAAGAATTTTATCAAAGGGTCAGCCATGTTCAGCTTAATATAAAAATTAAAACCAAGAAACAAGTTGATTGGAAAGTGAAATCACTCCTGACAAGTATCATTTTTAAAAATTCTCTGTATTACACAAACAGAAATTCTAATTTCTTAAACAAAAATAACTACTTATCATTGGAGATTTGATAAACTTTTGAGATTTTCCTTGAGACGGTTCTGGAATAGATATAAAAAAGCTTGTGAAATTGTTCCAGGGCAGCTTAGAGGTATATTTCAAATAAAAGAAATCAGTGGTTAGGTTAATTTTTGATCGCTGCAGTAACAAGTCATGTGTAAATTTACTAGACAACACAAATTTCATTCACTTACAGAGTCTAAAATAAGTACACAAGTCTATTGCCCTCTGGACACCCTAGAAAGAATGTTTCCTCTGGGCCGGGGATTTAGCTCAGTGGTTCCGGCGCCTGTCTTACAAGTGCAAGGGCTCGGGTTCAATCCCCGGTACCACAAAACAATACTGGGAGTGAAGACTCACTCCAGCAGCAACCAGTACCACATACTACAGTTCCGGGCGTGGTGGCTCACATCTGTAATCCCAGCACTTGGGAGGCAGAGGCAGGAGGATTGCTGTGATGTGAGTTGGAGGCTGAGCTCAGGGCCATCCTGAACTACAAAGCAAGACCCTATCTCAAAAAAAAATTTTTTTTTAAAGTTCCCTTTTTCACGTTTTAGAGGATGCTCTCGCGCATGCTCTCTTCCTTCATGTTCTAGAGAACTTGCGCCTTCCTGTTCTGCGTTCTGAAGATGGGCTCCCTCGCGTTCCCTATTCCAGCGGTATGTGCATTCGTAGTGTACGGTCGGCTTCCACCATCGACAACGTCTGCTCTGCATCGCTTTTAACTCACTGCATCTGACCCTCTGAAATTCCTGCCTTCTGTGGTTACATTTCACTCATTCTAGCAATCCTGAATCAACCTCCATCTGAAGTTCTTTAACTTAATTTCATCTGAAAAATGTAACTTACTATGTAAAATGTCATATCTGTGGGTTCTTAAACTAGAGTGTGAACACCTCTGGAGAAATTATTGAACACACAACGGTGGTTTCATGGGACTATTTTTATCATACAACAAGAAAGCAGACTGGAACATAAAGGATTGATAACACTTACACTCACCTCTTTTCTTCTCATTCTTGTATTCTCTGTCTCTGACCTTTCTCTTTTGCTTACATGAGAGCTGTTTCATCCTAATTATCATAAGCACATTTGTTGTAGGAAGAATGAGAAAGGAAAAATAGAAAAATGTGTCTGCCATCAGAGAATAATTAACAAAAATTCTTCCACAGAAGTCATATCTGGATGCTGGAGACAGTGATTAAGAACAAGTTTTGTGGCTGCAGTTTTAGAGATAGAAAAAAAAAAGAAGAAGAAGAATCACAGTAGGCCTCATCTGTGCCTGTGTATGTATGAGACTTTTGATATGTTAAGGCATAATTTCAGTATTTTGTCACAGGAAAATTCTATATTATTCTAATTTTAAATTATATACAAATATAATTATATACAAATATACATGTTTCTCTATGTGTAAAAGTAATATTTTGCTAAATGAGATGATTTCATCAGTCATCTTTGTGAGAACTGCTTTAATAAATGTGATTTCTTTTCAGAAGAGCAGAGAATTTGTGACTGCAATTTTCCATATTTGCACCCTGTCCTGTACATAGTTCCGTTAGCCTTGTGTAATCCTTGATTATTTGTTTTCCTCTTGGGACAATGAGCAAAGATTTAAGAATGAACCTTAATAAACTAGGTTCTGCAGCTTTCAGCTCTCTGTGAATTAGAGCTGTAGCTTTTCTGGTTTCAGACTTCATGCTATGGTAACCAAAGGGCTGTCAATCAACTTGGTCTGCATATATTTTCAGAGGGGAGCAAAGCAAATGCACATTGCAAATGAATTTTGAACAGTTTTGTGGAATAGAGGTTTGCTCTCCCAGGAGCAAGGCATTCAGCAGGAGTTAAGGTCAGAACAGATGTACTTCTATGAAAATGTTCCCAGATTTACACTTTGGAGCCCAGAGTCATCTTGGAATCCCCTGACTGTCCTTGACAGAACAAGGATTTGAGCAATCTTGACCCCCAGGGCACTAAACAAACACCTCTTTCAAGTTGCCTTAGTTTGAGGCACAGAAAACGTTGTACAGCATTGTGCATACCCTTTGGTACAGATATTCAGTAACTGATCTTTATTATTTGAACATTTCAGTAAATACTGTGTTTTCTTCTGCACCTGCTGTAGAATAAGACAATGTTTTAAATACCAAAAAATAGTAAACCATATGTTTTTCTGATGCAAAAGCAATTCTTCCACAAAGGTGTTCCACCTTCCCTGAGAACTGGGCACTGTGAGTGGCAGTGCTGGTCGTGTGGTTTGTTTTTATGTCAAACTGATCTTGCAGCATGACTACATTTCAATCTATTTTTAACAAATATTATTGATTTCTACCTTTACATAAGAAAAAAAGAAGTATATTGACTGGCTCTTATTTTTAAATACATTGTTTAAAAGATTGCAAATGCTTCCTATGAATATAAAGGAAAATATTGTCAACTATCTTTGGGAGTAAAATTTTAATTAGATAGTACTCCTGAATAGAAAACAAATCCATTAAAATCTTACCGTTTTGAAATGAAAATTTTAATATATTTAAAATAATAAAGCCTCAACTTTAAAAAATTCAATCATAAATTATCTGTCAAAATTAAATAACTTTCAAAATCATTTCAGCATTTTATAATACAGTAGTGAAGTCCAGAGCTTTCAATAAATGTATAAAACATTCCATCCTAAAGTGCACACTTCAACATTTTTATTTTTTATTTCATTTTGTGTACTGGGAATTGAACTCAGGACCTTGGGGCTGCCAGGCAGGTGTGGCCCCACTGAGCTCCATCCCCAGCTCTCCAACATTATTTTTCAAGAGGGAAAAGGTTTTCACTTTGTTCCCACCATATATTTTTTTTATCATATCTGAGCACACACCTTCGATTTGAGTCAAAATGGATTTGTGAGATTTCTGATAACCAGAAAGAAAATTGGAGTAGAACAAAGGGTGTGCTGATTTGGGTTGATTTCCTTTCATTGGGTTTACAATGACTTCTTTTGAATTTTTATACCTATGTGCATCTCTAACTCTTTAAGGACAAACTGCATTTGTAGTAGATTTGTATACTTCTAACTCCCATGGTACATTTTTATACAAAAAGCACTTAATGTATTTCTTCAAGGAAAAGAGAAGGAAAAGCCATATAATAATTAGGACATATAACTCTAAATCCCTCTCCTATATTACTACTCACCTTCTCTCATTCTGTGCACTAACTAATCAAGTTAATCCAGTTCAAACCATTAGCCCTCTGGGCCCCTTCCTGTACAATCTATGAAATAGTTTTCTATAAGTGCCCTCATATCCGCTGAAAAAATATACAATAATTATAAAAGCATATTTTTATTTGTGTACTATGTATTTCTACTTGGAAAGAATAGAAAAATTACAAAATTTTAATGGATTACACTAACCTGATGTATTTCTGCTAAGTAAAGCTCTATGGCCCCATGGCATTATTCTGTTTGCCTTAGATCAAAATGTAGATATTTTTCACTAATTCATGAAAAAATCATGTACAAGAAGTGCACATGTTGTAAGTTTAATTTGCACTTTTCTGACAAGAAGCTGCACGGCATTACTTTAAAACTGTGTGTTGAAAAATTAAGAACATAATTTATAAGTAACTAAATCCATGTTGCACGATGAAAACATAAACATAAAGCTTCTACCATTTGATTCTAAACCATGACCCAAATAAATTTCTAGGAGTTATCCAAAATGCTAGTCACTTCTCCTTCACACTTAAATAAGGTAGAATTCAACTACATTTTTTTCAGGTAAAAAGATTCCCTGGACAAATGACCACTATAATACTTGGTTTTTTGAGAACATGAAGGTCAAGTCTGCACTAAAAATGTGAAGGCACAACTGAGATAAACGTCTAAGATGAAGGAAAGCTGAAAGTCCTTTGCTAAGGCAGGCTACTTGCCTAGCTAAATTATAAAACCCTGATGTGGTGACTTTATCCACCAATAAAATGGGAATTGTACTACGAGCCAGTTCTGTCAGAGCATGTTACAGTGATAATGAGATAATGTCACTTAAGTGCTTTCAATGTCTCGGATGAAAGAAGATAACTTTTCCATCCCCACTGAAGGGGAGACCCATGATCACTAACATTTCACATTGCTAAATGGACTTTCTTTAGAAAAGTGCTGCTATTAAAATAATGATACCTAATGCTCTTCTCTGAAATCTATGATATTCATCAACAATAAAGACATACATATGTAGCTGAAGTTGGTGAGTGTCTCAAACTACCAACTCTTTTATAAGATTAACAGGCACATTCAAGGACATTTACTGCAAAACTGTGTATGCCTGAAAAAGAATCTCAAAATAAAATACACTTTTAAAGTAAAGAATTATTCTGATTGATGTAGATATATAAATGAAAAGTTATCCTCTACAATAGCTACAATTAATTAAGATATAAAACTTGAATGCTTTTTCAAACTGTCACTTTCCTTCCACTGTCAAGGAGACATCTTTAGATATAATACATTCAAGTAATCTGTCCTCTGAGCCACCAAAGTCAATTTTAGTTGATTCAACCAAAGCGAAAAATATATGCAAAACTTGTATGGCATTACAAGAGACTGTGAGCCTCCCTTGAACTTCTATGTTTTAGCTTTGAGAAATAATTAATTAGCTACGTTGGCAATTAAAGTTACCTTATTGGAAGGCAGTTTATTTTTCATTCTTTGGTCGTAGTAGAGATAAAGTTCTCACAGTTCCTCGAGGATGTGTGGATCCCTACACAGAGAAAGTAAATTATTGAAACTCTCTAAACATGTCCACAGAAATTATCAAAAGCTTCATATTTTCATGGAAAGAATAACTGGCAAAATGATAAACTCCTGAGAACAGAGTCTTAACAAATAGAAAGACTGTTGCTTGCTTGTTAGGTAACAGAATTTTTTTGGCATTCAATTAAATGAAAATAGTAATAATAGATTTCACCTTAGTCGTACAATACTTATGGCTGTATGTAAGTTTTTTGTTTTAAATTCATTAACTCTTTATTCTCACTATGTGTAGTTATTTCCATGTTATAATTGTTTTCATGTGCAGATCTTCATGACCCGTCTCTAACAAAAGAAAAGTTAACAGAATTGGATAATAAGTTTTAAGAAAACACAGAAGGAAGACACAACAGTATGCTAAGGATGAGCGAATAAGGAAAAAAATAAAAAGAATTTCCACTCTAGATGATACTGTTGAGAAACTGCACTAACAAAAGTAGAATGTTTTTATTTCTTTGCTTTGGTAATGAGGACCCTTGATATTTAAGTTAGTTAATCTTGGGGTTTTCTAATATCTATAGTCTAAGCCCATTTATTTTGCACACATGCTTTAGAGAAAACCACATCTATGTGGACTTCAGTTTTCACAGAGTACATTCTGACTTTACCGAGAGGATTTGGGGTAACAGCTTTGGGATCTTCAGGACTATGTCATCTGGTTAGATACCATGTATCCGAGTTTGATGTATTTTTGATTCTGCCAAGCTCCAGGGTGCTTGTAGTTTGTGAGACTAAATAGCTTGTAAATCTTTTTAAAATGCATTCTGCTGGATATCAAAAGTAGTGTAACTTGATGATTAAGAGTAGGAACTAATTATTTGTTTGTTTATTTTTGAGATAAGATCTTGCCTTATAGTTTACCCTGGCTTCAAACTAGTGGCAATGTTCCTGCCTCATTTCCTGGAGCTGGCACTACAGTTGTGCACTACCAAATCTGGTTCCAGACCAAATCTTATTACTTTCAGTGACTATGAGAAAAGTGCTTGAACTTGAATCCAAGCTCTGCCATGAACTAGTTTGGCTTTAGGCTTCCCCAGTGTGGAACTGTGAGGATGTTTGCTTACCAGACATGAAAATTAAGATTAGTGATTTTGTATGTGCGCTACTTCCCTATAATGCCAACCAGACTTTAGCTGCACTTAAGAAAAAAATATCATGGAGATGCTTCAAAGGAAAGGATCATCTTCTCTTCTTGCAAGGTGAGTAGGTAGAAAATTATAAGGAGAAATGAAGGTATAATTGAGGAAATTGTATTTTAGGTGGAACTAAAGTCTGATTGAGTGCATGTACTGAACAGAAATGTTAAGAATTAAATCATGAAATGTGATGTGGAGAAAAGAAAACATGTAAACATTTTCAGGATTTCCTATATAGTAAATGGACTCTGAGAAACTGTCAAAAAAATTGTGTAAAGGTAAATTAGTTTACACAGGTTAGTTTATATCAGAGTAGTAAGTTGGAATTTAAGACCAAACAAGCAATTAGGTGATTCTGACCAGATCTCTTCTAAAAAGGTAGTTTGGAATCCAGAAGGAACATTTATTGAATGTATTTGGGAGGCTAGCAGAGGAGAACTGGATCGCTGAAACAAACTCAACACTGGGCCCAACCTATATATACCCTTATGACTCAGGAGGAGCTCGGTTAGATTCCACTGATTTAGGTAGAGTAATTTAAATTTTGAAACAACTGGTATTAAGAGGTATTTGAGTAATCGCAACAGTGAACAACACAAGAGAAAGCTAGGATGGTCAGCAAGCTGAACAATTTATAATCTAATCTAATTTATTTAGTTTCACTTTTCCTTCTTGCTATCATTTTCTTTATAAAACTACAGAATTTATGTCATGAAGCTAATTAACAGTTCAGCTTTTAGGTTTACTTTATCAGAGGTCTCAGACTTTAATTCAGGACAAGTGTTTTCAGTTCAGTGTTTAGAAACTGGGAACGTTACTAACACAAACCACTGAAATGCAGGGCTTTGGGGTATGTGTCATCCACACACCACTGTCCATTGCTATCTCAGGCCTGTCGACTCCAGCTTAGCATTGATTTCTTTTTGTATCACAATTTACACTTGACAAAGAAATTTTCACATGCCCTCAAATTCTCAGTTGGCTTTTATGAGAATGTAATTTTACCTTAATTCTGAGCTTTGATTGCCTGAGAAAAAGTGCCTCGCTATTCTCAATTTGTTGCACGCATTAATATTAAATTCTCACTTTGCTTTAAATTTGCTTCATGCTCTGGAAAATGTAGTCGGTTTCTTGCCCAAGATATTTGTTTGGTTAAACTTATTCTAAAAATAAAGTCTACTTTAAAAGCTACCTATTTTATTTATCCATGGCATTTTATTCAGAAAGTAATTCTCTAACTTATACATAAGTGGGCTCAGTTTGCTAATTTTTTTTTTTTTGGAATTTTAGTATACAAATGTATGAGGTATTTTATCTGTACTGCTTTTTAGAAATTTTGAAATTCATGACATCACTTTCAGAAAATGACGTGACAATTCTTTCCCCCTCTTCTATTTTGTTGAAATGTTATGTGTTTGATATTGTTTCACCATTAAGTACTGTATATCATGTTTATATCAAATGTTTTCTTGTTGTAGTCAATAACTAATTGAAATAGCTTTTGATAATTTTGAGTATTGGGAATTGAACGAGGACCTTTACACTTAGATTCATCCTCAGCATTTTTCAAAATCAGGTTTTACTAAGATCCTCACCCCAGCTGTGTTTAAACTTTGTGGGGTTTTTTGTTTTGTTTTGGTTTTGGTTTTTTGAGCTCATTTTGGTAATCTAAACTTGCTTCAAACTCACAGCAATTTTCCTGCCCCGGCCTTCCTAGTGCTGAAATTAAAATCATGTGGCTTGTCAGGGATTCAACTCAAGTAGTCCCTCACCTACCTTGGAAGCATGAGGGGTGGAATGTGGTTATGATGTGAACATTAAGTCAATCCAGGTATTGACTTACAGCTATTATGTACTAAATGCAACAGTTATATCTCTGCTGATGATAGGAAGGAATTCAAAGGTAATTTTATGAAGTTAACTATCAAAAGATTAACAAGAACATACTTAAAGATTTAAGGTTTAAGAATAGGAGAATGCAGAAGAAAACTCTGAAAACTTAAACTCTATAATATGAGAATCAAGAAAAAGAAGCAGTACAAAGGATCTTGTTGAAGAAATAAAAGATGTCTATAGAATTATTTAAAGATAGGAAAAACAGCTGGCAAGAAACAGAAGATAAAAGAAACAACAGTGAAGAAATAAGTTATACAGAGAATAAAAATAAGAGAGAAATAAGGGGAGAATTTTTTTTAAAAAGAGAAGAAGATACATACAGAGCAAAAGAACAAAAAGGACGTTGTTTTTGAGCCAATGTTGTGGAACAAGGGAGGATTACAACCCAAGTCTCAGGGAACTGGTGAGGAAAATGGTGAAACTGAATTAAAAAATCAAAACAAAACAAAATTTAAAAAAACACAAAACAGTATTCACACTCACAAGAATACCCAAATGAACAATAATTTATCAAAAGAAAAAAAAATTTTTTTCTGAGTTTAAGCCTGTGAGTTATCTTCCATGATATACTACTGTTTTGTGACAGTGTCCAGTTCCAGGAGCAACTCTGTTCTTGCTGGTAGATAAAGGAGGCAGGCAGAGTCCAGATCCAAGCTGGCTAATCACAAGAAGGCTGCAGAATATTAAGGTCAGGTGCTGATGCTGGAACTTACAAGTCCACACAAATTTGGGCTAAAAATGGCCTCTGATTGCAGGGTTAGGGACTCTAGCAAACTCTGAGTGTTTTCTGCTGGCCTGACCAGGGCTCCCTAACCAAGGACATCTCCTGTGGTTGTCCTGGACCCGGCCACTGTGGGAGTTTAACACTAGGAGTCCTAAGATGAAATCAACTCTCTATGGTTCTGAATCTAGTCTCAGTTGACTTCTCCCTGGAAGGGCTTCTGACCATGTACTCTTTTCAGGGTACATGGCAGCCACCGTGGGTTGGAGCTCTCATCAACTATTGCATCATGCAGCTTATATGGCTCAATACCACTGCCATTTTTCTCCATAAAGGTCTCTGAATAATGCACTTTCAATGTGTCTTCCTAGATTTGATATTCATTTCTCACGAGCCAGAAGTCAGGAGCTGGGGAGAAAGTTCAGATTTCTCCTTCATTTTTCTTCACTGCCTTGTACTTCCTCTATTTGTCTACAGATTCCAGTTTTCCTGTCAAATCTTTTCTGGAACCCAAGGATTGACCACCATCTTTTTTTTCTTCCCCAAGTTGTTATTTCCAGTGTCTGAATTGTGAAGCTGTTTGTTGATGCATTCCTTTCTGCCATCTTCCCAGAAGTCCTACCAAATTCAGCATGATATGCAGCTAACTTCATTCAGTTTCATTAGTCAAAGCCCCTGTGATGATTTGGATCTAAATGTGCCCTAAAGCCTCACTTGGTCATAGGCTTCCTCCAGAGTGTGCGAAGCTATAATTACCTCATGATGCAATGCTAGGCTCAAGGGAACTAAGATTAAAGGTGTGAGTGCTACCTCTTTAAGTAGTCTGAATAAGATTTTTTAAAAGGCAGGGGTCTGTTCTTAGGGTTTTCTTGTTGCTTTGCTGCTTTATGTGTGCTGTATTGTTCCTGCTCTGCCATGCCTGCATGCCAGGAGCTGCCTTGCAGCTCACCAATTATGGACTGACCCCAGAATGAACTGCAAGCCAAATTCTTTTTTTTTTTTTTTTTTTTTGGTTTTTTGAGACAGGGTTTCGCTTTGTGGTTCAGGCTGGCCCTGAGCTCAGCCTCAAACTCACATCACAGAAATCCTCCTGCCTCTGCCTCCCGAGTGCTGGGATTACAGGCATGAGCCACCACGCCCGGCACTGTGGTATGTGGTACTGGTTGCTGCTGGGCATGAGTCTCCACGCCCAGTATGGTATGTGGTTACCAGGGAATCGAACCCAGGCCCTTGCGCTTGCAAGACAGGCGCCGGAACCACTGAGCTAACTCCCCGGCCCCAGCAAGCCAAATTCTTTACTCCTTCAGATTTTGGACCTGAGCATTTTGTCTCAGCAATGGTAAAACAGTAACTAACACAGTTTCTGTGGTTTGAATCGAGTACTTTCCACTGTTGTCTCTTCAAACTCATTGACTTACTCTTTTGTCCTTTTCGAATGGTTGTGAAGCCCATTCAGCAACTTTTTTATTTCACTGATTAATGTACATTTTCCAGTTTCAGAATTTCCATTTGTCTCTGTTTTATAACTTTTAAAAAATCTTCACACAATACTTATGTCTTAATCTATTATAATTATATTGACATTGAGGTTTCTGAATAAATTTAATATTTTTAAAAAATTTATCTTTGGTTTCTTTTAAGATCTGAATCATATGAGGATCTGCTCATATAGTCCCGATTTTCTTGCACATGGATGACACTGTCCTTTTCCTTTTGTATACAATTTTTTACAAAGGATGTTTGAAATGGGGTTTTGACTTGTCTCTAGGGACCCTACAGCTACCCTCTAGGTAGCTAAATCTAAGGTTGAGAAGATGTGCTTATTAAACCACTACACGTGGCAGTGCCCAAACCCAGTCTGCATAAGATCAAAGGAGCAAACTGATCTTTTTAGGTCCCCAATGGCCTTTGCTACCTTGAGCACGTCTCGCTGTGTGTCCTCTGTGAAGCCTGCTTGCCATCCATGCCCTGGAGCCAGCCAGCTATGGGCTGAAATATCTGCAAACTCTGAACCAAATAACCCTTTTCCCTTTAACTTTGGCTGTCGAGTATTTTGTCTCAGCAGTGAGAGAAAAGTAACACTAATAGTATTTTATAAATACTCTGGCTTTAGGTTTTTGCTCTCACATGTATAATTCAGTTGTTAAGCCATGATTTAGGCCTACTTAATTAATGTATTTTAGATGTCAGCCTGTCTAGTTTCTCCTTTTGTCTGAGCTTCTGCTTGGCTAGTTCTGCTCTTTATTTGAAATGCTCTACTGACACAGAGCTCTGTCTTCTGAAACCTTAAGCAAGTAAGATTGTTTAGTCTGCTGTTTTATACCTAAAATCAACACAATTGTAGGGTGGTATTGTATATGGTTAATCCATGTTTCTTATCTCTCTTGTTGACATTCTATTCTTTGAAGTATGAGTATATATTTTAAGAAAACCTCATACCATTTTGTAATGAATGTCTTAGTTCATTGTCTGATATTTATATGTTAAACTGTTTAAATTAAAAAATCAATGTCATACTTCTTGAAACTGTAATATGAAGTATACAGTGCAAGAGAATAAATCACTCTCAGTAGTTATATTAGAAATAAAAACCCATATAAACAAGTGAAATTAGAAGTTAAACTTGAAAAGTAATGGTGTTATTCCTAGTTACACTGTAGGGTTTCCCTTAAAAACTGGAATAACAAGAATGGAGAAGTGAGAAAAACAGAGTAATCACTGGACTTCAGCTCCACAAAGAGTCACATGCTTAACAGTGATGCATGTACTCACGCTATGCTTGGTGAGCACAAACCAGCTGGTCACATGTTCTGCTGCCACTGGGTTTGCGAGTTTGACTACCCCAGTCTCTATATCTAGAAATTTCTATATAGTTTTACCACTGACTACGTTGGTTCTGTTGAAAATGTTTAAGTATTAAGAGTAATAAGCTAGATGTTCTGCAGGTTTTCTAAAAGGTGGAAAAATATGCAGCAATCAGGCTCTTTTATATCTAACTAAAATGCTAATAGTACATATCTGCCTGGAGGTAGAGTTCTCTCTTTGCAAAGATAGATCTCTCTCTACTAGAAATGATTTCTGAAGCCAAACATGTAAAGTAATAATCTAAATAGTGAATTTAAGTTATATCAGTGAAAACTTGGACCAGATTCCTTTCCTTGTTTTCTTCCTTCTTGATTTATCATTTTAGTATTGTCTCTTGACCTTATTTTTATAAGAACTGATCCAGTAGCAGAGGCCTGGTTCACACCATTGATTCAACTTTACACAATATGCTAAACTTTTAGATGGAGTAAAATTTTTCAAGTGTTCGCATTTAATTTGCTAAATTATCATTTCAATGCCATGAGGTGGAATGATGTTATAGTCTTCAGTTACTGTTTGGTTTCAAAAGAGAAATTACAAAGAAGACCATTTTTAATAAAAACAATGGGAGACCTATCAGTGTTTGCCACAAGTCTTTCATCATCATTTCATATTTAAATCATTTACATTCTCAAGTCTTTTGTCCTTTGGCTTGTCATGGCACTTTTCAATTTTTAAACTTGTGAACTCTGCTGGCTGCACAATTTTATATGGCTTTTAGCTGTAAAAAGTGTTTTACTTAAACTTACCTTTTATTGACTTCCTGAAACTCTGAATGTTTGCTGAGATACACCCAAGGGGATTTTGTAATCATTCTCTTTTTAGTTAAATTTTACCATGAAATATTTACAATATCTAAAAATAAGTGATTTCTAGACATATAGACTTGTCCATTATTATTAATATTTACAGATATGTAATGGAGACAAGGGTGTATATTTGAGCAAAAAGTATATATAATATTTGGCATTTTAGTATCAAGTATTTCCACAGTATAAATTATTGCATTCTTTTTATAATCTTGCAACTGCAGGAACTCAACAATTGAGTCTTTGGATTATGAAGCCATTCTTCAGTGAATTTATAGTCATGGTCCTAAATTAAGGAGAAGAAATATTAGAAACAAGAATATGAAATAAGCATAAAATTAGGAAAATGCAGGTTGCAGTTTAGACCTCTGCTGTGATTGGTTGTGGGCTGGTATCTTGACTCAGGCCGGGAGGGTGAAGTGCAGAGTCAGGACATAGTCTTCAGGGGAGATTTCAGACAATCACTTCTGTCTCTATTGAGCAAGAGCATAGGTTATATACAGGTAGTTGGGGGAAGGCATAGGAAAAAACCTTACAAGTAACCCATCTATTGGCTGAGGCCTAGAGAATCAGTACATGGGGGTGGTGTTCAGGAGACCTGAGCCAGCCACTCAGGGTGCTCAACACAGATGGTGTGCATTGTGTACAATGCCCTAGAGTTGTACTGAACTGTGATGCAGCACATTCTTCCCAGCCAAGTTCCAACATCACCTACACACCACTGTTTTTTTCTTAGCCAGAGTAACTGTCTGATCACCAAATTTTCAGTGATATACAATAAAATTTGAATTTACAACTCAGTCTAAAACTTTCCTGATCTTTATTTTTTTCATATTTCTCACTTCAAAATGTATTTGAAAATGTGTTTCCAAATATTTTATTCTTTTCACAATATACAGTGTTAAGAATCCTATGTGATCATAATATACCACTGCACAAAAAAGAAAAGTGAACAAAAGCAATGATCACAGAATTTCTAAAATAAAGAGAATATGAATTTATGTCAGAGGAAGATAAAGCTTTCCTTTGCTATTGGCAATATTATTATTGGATCTTTTAAAGCTGTAATGTTAAATTTAAAAAGCACCTTGAGTTTTTGTTTGATTTCTAGAGGGATTTTAATTGGATATAGAGAAGAAGAGAGATGGGTGTTTGACATGAGGGCATAACTTGTTAATAAATCAGGGTTTAAAAATACAAAATAATATATTTCCACAGTGCAAAGTATTTTGGGGGGTTAAAAACAATGGCGTCTTATTTTCAATATCAAACTTCTATTGCTTTATGTTACACAATTGTTTCTGTGTGGTCAGAAACTCTACATTATTGTGTACATTAAAAGGCTACTAAAGTCAATAGACTTCAGCTGATGGATTTGCGGAAAACAAATGAAAAAGGCGCACATTTTGTACACATTTAAGAAGAAATAAGCTAAGGATTTAGCCCAGTGGTTTTCACTCCTGCCGCTCAAGGTCATGAGTCCAATCCCAGTGCCAAAACAAAAAGCCAGTATGAAGGAGTATGGACCTTAGGAGAAAGCAGGATTTGGAGAAAAACTGAAGCATTGAAGAGAGGAATGAAATATACATCCACCTTTCCTTCCCAAATACCTAAAAATTCTGTGGTATGAGACAGTGTACGTTCACATGCCTTTTTGGGAGAACATTAGAGTAGGCTGTGAGTCAAGAAGAACCAATACTTCAGGGCAATTTGTTTTGACATAGATGCTCTTGTGAATATTACAGTCATGCTGCTCATGTGTGGCAAGGTGTGGCACACACCAGCAATCACAAGTGAATAAGTGATACAGCGCGGGAAGCAGTGAAATACAGGAGTGAACAGGACAGGGATGGTGGCCTGTGGTACTGACCTTATAAGAAGCTTAAAAACTCACAAGGGATTTTATTTTTATGTTAGTCCTCTCTTAAAGAGACCTACTAAATCCTCCTTAGAATAATTTCCTTCATTTGATAGAAGGAAATATGATAACAGTTTCAAGTAAACTTAAGAAATCAATGAATGTGTGTGTGTCTGTCTTTTACTGAGGCAAAAGGAAAACAGCCTGATCGGAAGTGCAAAGGTCTTAAATTCCTCCTTCATATATGTCTTTATGTGTAAATGTAAGATAAGGCATCTTTTTAAAAAATAATGTATACAATGTGAATTAAATAGACATTAGCATTGTAATAACTTAAAATTAAAGACTAGATATAGATCCTGCCTAAACCATCACTGATTTATTCATGAGAAATATGTCCTGACAAAATTCTAAGCAATCAGATCCAAAACAAAAGCTCAATTTTTCCACTTGTTAGATCTTTATGTTACTTTAGTCAGCCATTTATATTTTCTTTGCCTTGATTTTTCTTTTTTCTTTTTTAAAGAGTATAATATCCATCCCCTATCCTTTAGTAGTTGTGATAAGATTTATAATAAATGGGAGTATCTCTTAAAGCAGAGAAAGTATAACACTAGCAGTACATGAGAAATTTACCTGGGGTATTAGTCACTGTCCTATTAAGGGACAAAATAACTGAGAGTTCAGTTTAAAGAAAGACAGGTTTATTATGGCTCAGGGTTGCAAATGGTTCAGTCCATTAAGCAGTTGGTTGTCTGGCTCTAAGGAAAAAGTGGTTTATTAGACCACTTTCAGCCAAGTGAAAAAAGTTGTTCAACCCATCATTGCCAGGAATAAGAGAGAAAAATGAGAAGCCAAAGAGAAGAACACACCCAATCCAGGCCAGGCCCTCAGTAACCACCTCCAACCAACCCCTACTTCCTAACAGAAAGTCATCTCTCGCACATCCCTATAATCATTATCCTGAAACCCACCTCTGAGTGCTGAAGCTCTTGGAGGCATTTAGATGTAAACCATAAAAGTTATACAGATATCACTTTTTGAATGGCATCAGCAATCTCACCAGGAATTCGCATTTTAGAAGGCTCACACGTTAGGAGCTTTCCACCCTTAGCCCAACATCACACGGTAGGCTTGGCTTGTCACGGAGCCCAACTCACGGTGATGGGATGCCATTCTTCTTTAAAATTTCACCTTGTCAGAGCTGCTGCTCTTTAATTCTTCTTTGCTATCAACAATGTGATTAATTTAGGCACCATGACTCAGTGAGAAAAGTTTGTGATCAAAAATTATGTGTGCCAATATCATATAGCAAGGCTTTGTAAAATGAATAAACATTAAAACCTCTATTTATATATGTAATAAACCTGGCAATACTAAAACCAGAAATAAACCCAGTGAATGTGAGAGTTATACACTATTCAAACCAGCATTAGCCTAATTAGTGAAATTATCTCTGGAATTCTCCCTAGCTGAGGTCACCATTGGCTATTTTCAGATTAAATGAGGAAATCTTAACAAAAGGGCCAGGAAAGAAATAGCCATCATATTTAGTAAAACATGATTTTTCTATGAAATGACTTTAAAAAATTAATTGGCTCTATAATAATGTTACCAAAAAACAAATGAAGTTAGAGTCATAAGTAAGTCTAGCAATACATTTAGATATCTTTCATAAAATTGTAGCAGTTGATGAAACTTTGGAGAATAATATGCTTTTGTTAAGTCACTTCTTTATTTGCACTCACTGTATTACATATTGCAGTACAAGAACCAGAGGAGGAAAAGGCATTTTATTGTACATAATAATCATATATTTAGTAATTTAAGAACCATGTCAATACATGTAAAAGAATAATTTATACTGTTTATGTAACTAAGCAGTTCTAAATAGAGAATTGTGTAGGTCAACATGAAAGAGAAAATGTGTATGAGAAACAGGAATATTTTCATTGCTTATTCAATCAGAATTGAATTTTGTTTTCTCTTATTAGTTCATTAGAAAAATTAGTTTTGCTTTTTCATATAATAAAATACAAAACTGAGGTTTGGATAGAGTGGTGTACAAAACAGTTGAAAGTTTTCTGAGGTTAGTTTAGGTGAAACAAAGTCATGAAAAGTAGTGAACAGTTTATAGTTCAAATCATGACAAATGAAGACATGGAGGCACTCAGAAAGACTTACCCACAGACACCAAACTTCAACACACCAGACTCGGAGTGAAGTTAGACAGGTGGTCACTTTTCATTACATCATTGAAATATGACTCCTACACAATAATGAACTTTATAAGTTGTCATAATTTTAGAGTACTTAATTAACTCAGAAAGGAAATACAACATACACAGAAAGCAAGAATTATCCTTATTTCCCCTCTGCCTTTTTCCATCAATAAATTCTTGATGTTTTATTAGATAAAGACTCTTAAGAAGAGATAAAAATGAATCAGAGAAATTCTCAGCTGACAACACAAATAATAGGAGATGAGAAAGCTAGTGGCAGTTATCTCTAATTTAGGAGGAAGAGGCAAAATGCTTTAGCAAAGTAAAAAAAAAAATGAAGAGCAATATCTAATACAGAGAGAGAAAGTAAAGTTTCTCTGAAAGAAAACAGGTTATCCATTAAGTCTACCTAGAGGTGGAGCGGAAGGAGCAAAGAAGGAAAGACATTTCAGAATTAAGACTCTGGAGCAAAATCTTGGCACAAGTAAAACTAAAACCAGCCAGTACTCTAGTATTTCTATGATAGAAGGAATAGCAGGATATAAAATAGCTCCCTCTCTCTCTCTCTTTCTCTCTCTCTCTCTCTCTCTCTCTTTCTAGGTGTAGAGTTTAAGGAGAATTATAGATTAAAAGCAGAGCATGCAATTTAATTCTTTTTCCAGTGAGGATAAGAGGGAAGCCTAAAAGAGATTTTTTTTTTTTTGAGCAAAAGATTGACATGAAAGTACTGAAACCCTAATAGGAAACTGGCAGAGGAAGGGTGGATGGAAGAAAAGGCACTTTGAAGCTGTTAAAAGAGTAAAATTGAGAATCAATGAGATCCAAATTAAAGGAGAAGGAAAAGTTCAAAACAGAAACAAGACGTACTCCAAGGCTAAAATCAAACAAGACATATGAATAATAACTTCAGACTTTAAGTGACTGAATTGTTCGATAAAGAGGTTGGACTTAGGAAATAGCATGGATAGTTCTATTGTTACTCACCTCCAATTTAGCAGGTGGCTTAAATTGAATTATTAGGCCACAATGATGATGGACACTGAACGATCACACCAATTTAAAAATAAACCAAGAGATCCATAATGGTTAAACGAGATTATTATACTGCAGTCACCCGCATGGTCCTCCAAACTGATTCCCAGCAACAGGAGTTCTTAATACCTTTAACAACTTTCATCATTAAAACAACTTACAATGCACTCTGTTTTGTTGTCTTTTCTTTGGTCAGCACATCCCAAATTGATGACTATATTTCTGTGTAAGTTATTAAAGGTTTAAAAGTTTAAAATCTAAAAGATTTTTATGTATATTTAAACTCTTTACTCAGCTGAGTTGCAGAAAAATAACAGGGCACCACTCCAGTGCTAATCTTTTAATTTCCTTGTATGAAAAACAAAGCTACCCTAAAAATTGTCACCTTTTAAATCCACACTTGTCTCCTTGAGTTTGCCTCTGCATGCCTCCCACAAATGCCATGCTACAGTCAGCTTTCAAATTAAACATAATATACAACTGCAAGTTACATATAACTGTGTGATGCTTCTTAATTATTCATTTCATACCTGTCAGACCTCATAAGATTACAGAAATTGCATATGTAAAAGTATATTAGCTCATTTATTCTGCTCCCTTCACAATGTATAAACATTCTCTGGTAAGAAAAATGTTTTACAAAGCCATTTTCAATTTTGTTTTGAATTACTTTGCCTTAAAAAAAATACTTAATGACATGCATTGTAGAATAAATGATTTTCTTTTACTGTAACAATGAGACTTTTTAAGGGATGAAAGGTACTCAGAGGTCAGTGGAATCAATATACAGGTAATACATGATGTCATTAAGTGATAGTACATGAAAAAATAATATAAAATATAATTTAATTTAATATTTATCTGTATCTTGCCTTAAGGAATGACAATAAAGAGTCAACACATTTTACAGTAAAATTTATAGGACTTTCTAAATGACTTAAGGTGGAAAGAGGTAGTTAGAAATATAAACTATCTAGAGGTTCCAGTTTGAGACACCTACGTGAATCTGAAGAGTTAGGTGCTCAAAATTTAACAGCACAGTGCATAAGACAGAAATTAGATTAGTTTGGATACAACTCCAGTGCATACTTGTCTCAATTCTTTTTTTTTTTTTTTTTTTATTCTTTTGAGACGGGGTCTCACTTTGTAGTTCAGGCTGGCCCTGAACTATATAACCCAGGTGAGCCTCAAACTCGGCAATCTTCCTGCCTCTTCCTCCTGAGTGCTGGGATTATAGGCCCAGCATTGTGGTATGTGGTACTGATTGCTGTAGGTGTGAGTCTCCATGCCCAGCATTGTTGTACGTGGTTACCAGGGACAAAACCTAGTCCCTTGCACTTGCAAGGCAGGTGCCAGAATCACTGAGCTAAATCCCAGGCCTGCCCCAATTCTTTCTTTCAAATCCGTGCTGTCTTCTCCAGTTGTCCAAAGCAATGCCCTGCTCTTCATTTGCCCTGGATTTTCTTACGACTTGAGCCTGTCCTTGCATCGCTCTTACACATTTTATACATCCCATTGTTTTCAAAATATATGTTATCTGCATAGTCCTGAATCAAGTGATGAGCTTTCTAGTCCTCATTTTTCAGATGAATGAATGAGTCTTCACAATTTAATGCCATTACTAAATGATACTAGCAGTTCAGCCTAAAGCTTTCTGCTCTCATGAACTGCTCCTTTCCCCATTTCTGAATGCTTCCAGAGTGAACTCATGGTGGTGCTGCTTTGAACGTGCAGGTAATTAGAGCAAAACTCAGTGAATCGCCCACCAGTCACTTGAAAATGGGGTTTGTAATAGATTTAAGAAGTGGTGCACAAGTGTTAAGTGGTACTTGTGCCATTCAGGGATTTTATACAGATCTGAGAATTGCTTTTTAAAAGCAACAGCAGACTATTATGTGCTTTTCTTTAAAAAAATACCAATAATTTTTCTATTTGTACTTCAAAAGTAGATACAAGGACTGGTCTGATGTTGAACGTGTGTCATTTTATTGGTAGTGTTTTTCATAACTCCTGTTTACAGCACATAATGATGACAAGGATGGAGGAAGAGCACAAAACACATCCCAATTCTTTTTCATTTCTATCTCCCCCTTCTCTCCCTTCTCCTTCCATCCCCCAGACTCCTTCCCCTGTTTTCAAAGATCTACATTTTATTGACACTTTTGTTTTCCATTTTTGAAGAATATGACTCATGGAATCTCACAATTATTGTTCAAATGGTCTTTTCTAAGAAAAGCTGATATGGGCAGCGTTGTGGATTTTTGCCTTCAAAATCTTAATTTGATGAAGATAGCACTTGGATGACTGAGTCTCTAATAGAAATATGTTTTATCAACAAAACTCTCACATGTGACAGGAAAGTAGTATTTAACAAGTTGTACAACTAAGTAGAGTGTGGAGAAAACAATTCTATAAAAAAGTAGGACAAATGTAAATTAGATTTTGTGATGACTATCAATGCACACCTCTTTTTGAGGAAAATGTCAAAAGTATCAGCTCAATGAGCCACTACAAGGGAAAAGCGTCCCATCTACATTAAGACAGTCATAATAAACACAGAATATATAATTAGATAAATAAAATCCAAAGTTGTATAATGAGGAATAGATGGATGTATATCTTTCACCTTTTTCAATTCCAAAACAATATTATATTAAGTGTACACTATTTTAAGGACTTTCATCAAAATGAAACATACCCATTTTTATTATTAAAATTTTCAAATAACCAATATCATCAAGTTATAACTTGTTTTTAAGAGTCATTTAAGTCATTTATGAAAAAAGTGATTCCTCTGATTACTTTGAAAGGATGTACTTAGTAAAGGTGGAATGGTAAATGTTGCCAAATGTTCTCCGGTAATTATTCTTATTAGGAAGAATAATTACTGAATCCATTAATCATGATTCTGTTTTGAAAACTTCTTTCAGTTAAATTTGTTCTATTTTGATATTATCTTAGCCAATGCACTGCCTGGCACTTAACAGAATAAAATTCCAAAATGTACAGAGAATTTCTAGTTAGCTACTCAGAGACATCAAATATTTTATTTTAGCTCAATTCAATAAAACATCTTTTCTGTTGTGAGACAGCAGTGATAGTCTACACTGAAAGGAAAAAAAAGTTAAATAATCATAAATCTTGCTCTATAGTATTTGATAATTCCCTGGAAAAATCATGTAGAGATTTTGTACATATGTGAAGAAATAGTTACTTGAGTTGTTTTTCCTTGCTTTTTATTTTATTTTTAATTTTATTTCATTTGGTTCATGAAACATTACAGGTTCTGATGTAATCTGAACATTCCTGTAAAAGTACAGGGGTGAAAATTAGCCCCACCTGTGTCTCAGTATATGATAGTGAGCTAAATATTGAAATAATTCATTTTTTCAAATGAAAATATTTCCATGTGAAAATTCACATAGTAATAATTTCATATTTGCTACGTTTTAATATCATTATTTTATTAATCACTTATTTAAAAATATGATTGAGAGCCAAATATGTGCCAGACTCTATTCTACTAGAAAATAATACTGAAAATCAGAAAGACACAAGAGCCCTGCCCTCTGACAGGCACCATTCTGGACTGGGAAATTTGAAAGAAGGAAGTAAAATACATTGCACATTAGATAATATGCAGTACAGACAAAAATCAAAATACACAATTCTGTTAGACATAAGTCATTGCATGGGATCCTAGCTGCAAAGGGGCCAGAAAAACCTACATACCTGACTCTCACCTCTCATGATAGAAAGAAGAGCAAAGGGGAATTACACAAAAAATACTTGGTACTGAAAAGAAAGAGTGTTCAGTAAAACACATACTGACTTCTTTGCCATTATTTTGAAAATTAACCCACAGTAATAAGAAAGTCATGATTCCTTCCATTGCAGTGGTACTACTGCTTAAACAAACATTCTATCTCTCCTTTTTTAAAAATTATTATTATTTTTATTGCTACATTAAATATACATATCATGATTGCACTCCATAATGGGGATTTGTACCAGTATAAGACACAATTTAATTCTCATTTTTTCCCATAGCCCTACCCACCCTACCACCCCTGCATATACATAAAATTTGTTTCCTTACTTATTTGTTACAATCTCAACATTTTCCCCCTCTCCTTTTTTTAAAAGCAGGAATGTAAAGTTTTTAAGTCAGTAAACCCATCCTTTTCAGTTGTGTCCCCACTGCAGTTACTTAGACTCCCAGATTACTTTATATAAACCTCTCCAATCATATGAAAATTAGTACTGAAAAAAGGAAAATGAGAGCTCGGTGGTCAATATATAAAAGATAGACATATTAAGATGATAGAAATATGTGTATTTGTATTTGGTGCAAATGCGAAATGTGTTTTTCAACGGGTCACAGAGTGTAACTTGCATTTGTAACTTTCTTCTTCTCTTAGCATTGTGCTTTCCCCACTTCCCCAGCCAGCTCTCCAGTGGTGTCTTTTAAATAGTTATCTTTTAAGGAGGAGACCGAGGAGGGTTTGGTTTTATCTTTGGTGTGTTTGTGGCACCCAAGCAATTGTAAATGGTAGATCTCCCCAAAGAGGACTCTCTTGAAACTCAGATGTGTCTCTCCTTTCTCCATTGTTAAACACTGCTTTGCAGAGCACCTGCCAGATTCTAGGTTACAGGGTGTTACAAAAGCACTCCGTGAAAATAGACCTGCATTGGAAATCTGAGTTGCATTATCTGAACTCCATGGAGGTGACTTCATTTGTGACTCCTTTGCCAGTCTTGCCCTGGACCCAGGGGGCCACATACAACAGCGCCAAGGATGGAACACCTGGAAGCTCTAGGAAGGATTTAAAACATGAACTTTCCCTTCAGAAGGTTGACTTGCTTCCCCTCAATGCTGTTCATAATCCAACCACCAATAGCCAAGTCTGCACCAACTTGCTCATAGGACTCTGCTCACAGAATCACGCCACTGTGCAATTGCACAGTAACCCCAGGAGACCCTGATTCAGTAGGGAGAACTCAGAGATGGACCCTCCTTAGAATAAGCCCTGTGGATATGAATTAGTTTTTTTTTTTTTTTTCCTTAAAGCCTGCAATGCTTGTATATAATCAGCAACCTTTGACTTCATGGACATTTTATTTGCTGGAATGGCACACAAGGCAGAAGCAAGGAGGAAATGGAAAAGTTGATACAGAATGTCACATCTGTAAAGCCTATTTTGTGTATGGAAAAGAAGCACATTTTGTTTTATTTATTTCTTTACTTATTTCTTCCTCAAAGTATCATATAACATATTTTTTAGAAGACAGAGGATGCTTAAATAACAGTAAGTCTGATGATTATGCATAAATGTATAGGAACAATTTTTTCTCCTCTTAATAGAGAATAAAGTACAAGAAAGTGTGTAGGTGACTCCCAACAGGACATGAGGACACAAGAGGGTTCTAATGATTTAGAGGCCTGATCCAACTTTCCTTTCTCGTTTCTGCATTACACCATTATCTCTGTTAGATGATTCTCTTTCATCCTGTTAAACTTAGATACATTTTCTCAATTGTCTAGTATAACATTGGAGTTATGTTAAAGTTTTAAAATAGGTGGAATACTCCCTAGGCACTGGACTCTTTAAAGTATCATTATATTTCCTTCATGTATTCAAAATTGGTCGACTAAGTTAGGAAGAGATTTGCAGGTCATCTTCTCAAGATAGGTAAGGTTTTGTTTAACAGAGAGTAAGCATCAGACTAAGCAAAGTAGTTTAGAGTGTGGAGTAAGAAGCTGGTCAAGTATGTGAAGGAATTAGGACCTGGAAGTGACAACAAATATGTTTACACGCTAAAATGGAAAGCAGGTGAAATTCACAGGCATCAGAGGCTCTGGGAAAAGAGCCTCTAAAATTTTTTAGCATTTATTTATTAGCAGATGAAGTTATACTGAACATGATGTAAAAGAAGTAAAAAAAAATAAGAGTCTAAACAAAGTGGAAATTGTGGTAGCGGTGATATCTTGTTTCATTTCATATTTCTTTTTTTATTTATTGAAACTTTTATTGGTACATTACATATACACATCATGATTACACTCCATAATGGGGATTTGTACCAGTATAAAACACAACTTAATTCTCATTTTTTCCCATAGCTCTACCCACCCTACCACCCCCCCCATATACATAAAATTTGTTTCCTTTCTTTTTTGTTATAATATTATTATTTTCCCCCTTCACCTTATTTTATTTTGAGCATTTTCTGTTTCACAATATATAATATACAATTCTAGGACTCATTTACATTTTTATTTTCTCATACCAGAGAAATGATGCGATATGTACCTATATGTGACCTATTTATTTCACTTATGAGGATATCCTCAGCGTATGTCCATTTAAGTATAAATGATTCAAACTTATCATTTTTTATGGCAGAGTAATACTCCATTCTGTAGAAGAACCACAGCTTTTTTATTCAGTCTCCAGCTGATGGACACTTGGGTTGTTTTCAATATGTAGCAGTCACAAACTGAGCTGCTATAAACATGGGTGCACATATGTCACTGTGATATGAGTCTTTTAATTCTTGTGTGTATATACCTAGAAGGGCAATGGCTGGGTCAAATGGGACCTCCAATCCTAGCTTTTACAGGAATCTCCAAACTGATCTCCACAGGGGTTACATGAGTCTACAGTCCCACCAGCAGTGGAGAAGTGTTCCTTCTTCTCCACATCCTCACCATCATTTCATATTCCTTGATGATTTTTGTAACAAATTATTTCTTGCTTTTCTGGAAGATTGCACAATGTAGTAGAATGACCTGAGGGGTGTCTATGAGTTGTACAGTTGTGAAGTAAACGGTTGTGGTGCCAGCCCTTATTCCAAAGTTAGACCCATTGCTTAATATTGAAAGCCATGCCATTCCTAACATAGAATGGATAGATGCTGTGAAATAGTTTTGGAACTGCTGAGAGATTCCTACCCATTTCTATCTAATTTTTACCTTTATCATCAACAGACGTTTAGGAGAGATTTTCTTAGTAAGAAATGCTTTTCTAGCACATGCTGTAAAATCACAGTTCAAAATTACCTGAGTAAATTTATTTTCTGTAACAAGTACTTTATAAATATTCATTTAAAAAGTCATGTTTATAAATTGAAATGATCCTTTGTAAATGTCCAATTACAATCATTTGACAAGTATAAATACACTTTGTGACAAACAATACCCTGATTTATGCAGATCCCATTAGATATGACTGTGCACTATAATTATTCCAGTGGACTACAATTTTGCCTGCCCAGTCATTCAGAGAGTTTAATACACTCAACCGAGACTGCATTTTGAAGCTGTTCCTTATGGTGGCAATGAGGTATGTCACCGCCCTTTCTTCCTTCTTTCACTTGAATAAATAATCTCAGCTAGTACTTCATTCACGACCTTTTGCTCAACTCAATAAAGCCAACACTATATAAGAATAATATGGAGCATGCTACTTTATTCCTCAATCCAAAAATAATTGTTTGCAATCCTTGCTGATTCATCTTTTGTAGTGCAGTTCGTCATTCTAGGTTAAACACACTGGGAGTTAAATTATTGCCTTGGTAAAGGTAATTGACTCTTTTAGGAAGTACTGCTCTAAGAGCGAGGTATTAAAGTGGAAATATGGATGTCAAGATTGAACAAATATTATATGTTTATTTTTCTATTTTAAATTCATGACTCATCATTTTACTTGGTAGGAATAATCAGTTTTTATACTTTAATAGGTTTCTAATTATAGATAATACCAACAACTACACTTTATTGTGAAAAATAAAGAGTACATTCAGCAACATATTTTCATGGAAACAAAATAATAAGGAGATAAGTCATCTTTTTTGGTTATATTGAAAATATGCAGAAAGACATATGATATTAAATAGCATGATGTTCAGACACAGTAGTCTCTATTATTCACAGGTTTGATTTACTATTGAAAATAATTATTAAATATACTCAATTTTTTTATTCTTCGGTGGCATGTTGGGGAGAGTACAATCTATGTCACACCTTTTCAATTCAACTTACTGTAAGTTTTCTTCTTAAAAATTTGCTTAAAAGTATACTTAAAAGTATACAGTACTTATTAGCTGTTTTTATAATACAAAAGTCATTTGTCATAGAATAGAAAATTGTGGAAATGAATTAAGAAATTAAAAATACTTTTTTCACAAAGCAAATTATTTATCTTGGCCCCATCTACTTATTAAACTTACTGCTCCTAGAAGGGGCTTAAAGACCCCCAGAAGTATTTGTCTTTGAACTGCTTTCAACAAACCACTCCCCTGTTGGGGGACATTGCTTGGTCCATTGTGTCCTTGCTACCACGCAGCAGAGCTGTCCGAGGCCCAGGCATCGCGGGCCTGACCTGCAGGACGTCCTGGTGGAGGCCCTGGATCCAGGACGGTGACCACCCGAATGCAGATGAGATTCCTTTTGCATGTTGTCATAACACTAAAGTTTTAGAGCAACACTGAATTTTCTGTAGCCATATTATGGAAATGCAACTAAAACACATGTTTTTTTCCAGTTTTTATTTATAAACACCACAGTTCAAGTCAGTCATGAGCCCATAGGTAACTACACATCATCTATTCAAGTCAGAACAAACACGAATGTTAAGCAGGAAGAGGCACAGAGAAAACCAAGAGGTCTTTAAAAATATTAAAATCCTCAAATCGTAGAGGTGTTGGAAACACTTACCTACAGATCTCCTGCAGGAGTCTGACAGCCTCAGGAGGGTGTCTTTTGACTGTGGCTCTTCCCGGGGGGCTCAATAGGTTTGCTTCCCAGGGAAGAGCTGAGTCAGGCTCAGATGGCCTTTAACGGTATGGTCAACTCAGGCCCCATAACCTTTCTCTACGCTGTGCAGACTGTTAAATGCACTGCGAGCCGCTCACTCGTCTATTTTTTCCACTATCTCTAGAATGCATTTTTTCTTTCTTTGTTCTTAATGTTTTCAGTATTGCCTTTCTTTGTATTAACTGCTTCTTATCACTTTATTGTTTATGCAAAGGGAATTTTTTTTTTAATTTTGCTGACTTGAAGGAAGCAAGATAGACCCGTTTATGATTTTTTTTCATAGCAATTGCAACGTCGTACGATTTAAAAAGCCTTTAAATTACTGTGGTATCTACTCCTAAATTTATACTTGCCTTTGTAGAAGATGAACTGTGCAATCTCAGTAGGTGCTTGAGATGAAGTTCTTCGCACACTGAGAAATTTGTTTGTATATAAATTGTATTGGTTTACATTTTTAATTCATCTTTAGAAACCACAAATTACTTACTCCCACATTTAAATGGCATTCGATACTAATACTTTCTCTAAAGGGAAATACTTTTTATTTATTTTATTTTATTTTTGACAAACAGTGGCGCTGGCTCGCCACACTCTACCTTTTGTGGTCTTCGCCAGTGACAGTCTCATGGTATCCCAGGTACTGAGTGCTTCTTACACAACCCCAGGTAGTTCAGGATCTGGAAGGTGGAACAGAAGCGTTCAGAGGTGAAAAGATGGCTCTCTGGCTCAGGAGGCTGGTTAAGCACATGCGCATCCCCTTCCTCCGGATTGATTTTCAACACTGATGGCATGAGGGTAACTTTTCAGGGCAGCAACAGTTACAGCAGGAACCACGTTCCTTTGCTGAATGAACAATGTTATTTGTAAAGGAAGAAAATTGCAAAAGTTCACTTCCTGCTGTTAATTTTGCTGGGGCAATGAATTAGCGCGACGCCGCTGGGAGCTGCGGGAGCCCTTTCAGATACGCGAGTAGGAAGAAGCTGGCCTGATGAGGGACATTAATCATCAAAAGTCCCCCTCGGTGAGCTGCCACCAGTGCCCAGAGTGGGGCTACCCCGGCCGGCCCCGCCCTGCAAAGTAGCGTGGAAGCTCGTTTTATGTAACAGCTTCAGTGATCCAAATCATCGATTAACTTTTGACTTGAATCACTGCGAAGTAAGAAACAAAATGCACACTGGGAATAAAGTGCTTGTGCTCAAGGAAAAATCAACAAACAAAATTAGTCCGTCTCTGTTTTCCCTGTCCAGAGTTGTATCTGATGTGTGTGGTGTGTGTCCGCTAGCGCTGCCCTAAGGAAATACAATGTGCGACGGAGAGGCATATACAGAAGTGTATCGTCCCACATGTGTGGTGGCTGGAAAGTCTGTCCTAAAAGTGTGGTCAGGTTTGGTGCCTTCCTAAGGTCCGCGAGAACGATCGGTTTCAGGACGCTCCTGCAGCTTCTGATGATTTGCTGGCAACCTTTGCGGACCTCGGGCTGTTGTGTGTGAATCAACCCCATCTCATTCTCTCATCCTCTTCCTTGGGACTGATCCATCCCTCACCCTCCTCATTTTATCAGATCAGTCAAGAGTGTAGAATGGATTAGGATCCTCCCTGATTACCTTATTTTAACTTACCTTGGGAGATGTAGTTTTAATAGAAGTTTTGGAAGAAGGACACATGTACATCTCCCAATGTGACTGCAACAGTACTACGGTATACACCAGAATTTCAGTCTCTCACTGAAACAATTTCAAATTCACTAAAGGGAGAAAACCTATATCTGTCCAAAGTTTTGCCAGGGCAGAGCACGGGGATATGTTTGTGTTAAGGCTTTCTGAGATTTGGAAATTAAAATTTGTTTTTGAATTTACCACATATAATGGCAAAGTCATTAAGAGCTACAACAGCTTATTTTTTTACTTGGGGAAATAAAGGTAAGTGCACTGTTGAAAATCTTGAAGAAATTATAAAGCTAATCATGGGCAGAATGTACCAGGTAAATACAAATACTAACAGACAAATTAAAAGATACACACAATTTACTCTTCCACAATACATTTTGTACTGAGTAGTTCTTTCATTTCTCATGGTGCATGCAATTTAAAATGTTTCCCTGTGTAAATAAAGTCATCATATGTTGGTTCTAAAATAAAGAACAGTTTTTAAGTGAACACATTGTACTACTAAAGGTAAATAAAGTTTTCATCAGGAGTGCTTGTAAAAGGGAATTCAAATATGTGCTGGTGCTGAAAGTAGGAGAATCATATTTTAAATTTTATAAGCCATGTAACATCTCTATTGTTATAAACACACTGCAGAAATAATTATATTACAAGGATTGCTTTTCATTTTATAGGTGGTAAACGCCAAGGCAAACATGATCATGCTTTCAATCATCGGTGACTGTTGGGTTTACTTGCAAATGAATATATTTTCTGCATCATCCATATATCCTAGCATGACAATTATCCTACTAGAAAGCTGTTGCTAACGTACCTTAAAGATTTTTTTTTTTTTAAGTTTTAAGTATACAGCTCGGGATGGGGTAGGCTATTCACATATGTTTAACCCTCCTTTAATCTACTTTGAAAATAAGATTTATGCCTCCTTCAGAATATTTCTCTGGGTTAGGTGTTGTGGAAGAAATAGGACCACTGACCAATTCTCATCTTCAACTAATTAAGTGAGAAAACAATCGTGAATCACTTCTAACATCTTGTGACTTGTTTTTTTCCTCCAGAATATTTGAAGCTTTTCCAGAACATTGCATAGTTATCTGTTGTATTATCTGCCTATGTTTAGACAAAATAGAAATTTTAACACAATATATTGTGATGAAAACAGACTGTTTTATAAAATGTAAAATAACAACGGTTGTAATACAACTTATGTGAAAGCTTTATAAAATGTAAAAGTACTCCTATCTTATTTTTTATTTTACTAAACAATATTGAAACCAATCAGCAAATACTAATTTCATTTACAACAAGTCTATGTTTTTGATAGTTTTTAAAGAAAAATATCTATTAGTATACTAACATAAATTTAATTTTGAGGGGTCTCAGTAAATTCTGATTTCTCTTCATAGTTAACTTCCTTTTTTGTGGTACCAGGGATTGAATTCTCATAGTTAAACTTATAGTGCTTAACAAGGATAGACCTATTGTACTAAGTTCCATATAATAAATGGAGTAATTTAATAGAGATATTACAAAAATAAAAATTACTGCAACCTTAGAATGTGTATTTGGCCCTTTTCAAAGATCTTTAAATTGACTGTATCATTTAGTAATCACAGAGACCCTAGGAATTGTGTCTTTCATTCCCACTGTACAGAGGAAAAGAAGATTATGTCTGTTGGTAAGTAAGAAAGACTAGAAGGACAGGTCTTGCACTTAGGATGTCTTGCCCACAATTCATGATGTAATAAATAACTATATTATACTTTAAATATGAAAACATTTTAAAACTTGAAAATACATTTGTATTTACACAGAACTGTTTAAATCTGTCAAATTGTTAGATCAACGGCATGATTTTCTTAGACTTGGCCACGGCACCTTCTCATGAACTTGTGCCAAGGATTATGAGTATCAGATCTGCTTGTGATGATTCAGTAGCTGTAAAATATGGTGGGTGCTCACCATGAAGGATCCTTAAAGGGAAAGGTGTTAAGTGACTTTTCCTCTCCTACAAATACCCTCACTGCCAGCTATTTTATGTTTTCAGGTTGTAGTCACATGGGCAGTGCAACTGTGCAAAAGAATTATGGCTTTTCTCATTCTAACTCATTGTCTAATGGATTTTTATACAATTTAGTGTATCAAGAACACCTGATTTATTCTGAACTGTAATCTGGTGCATATATAAATACATGCAATGTGAGGGGATATGCTTAATAAAGTAGAAATATCCCCTCTGACATGATATGCCCTTAATGTTTATTTTGATAGCAATATTAACCACTTGACCATACTTGAGGCATATGTCTCAGCACTGGGAGAATTCATTCATTTAAAAAAGACTGTTAGTTGTAAGGATAAATACCATATTGTACAATAGCACTGATTTTTAAAAGAAAATATCAGTTATGTATAACTGTACTAGAAGCATTTTTAAAAAATATACTACTTTTATTTTTATTTTATTTTATTTTTTTTAGGTTTTTTGAGACAGGGTCTCGCTTTGTGGTTTAGGCTGGCCCTGAGCTCAGCCTCAAACTCACATCACAGCAATCCTCCTGCCTCTGCCTCCTGAGTGCTGGGATTACAGGCGTGAGCCACCACGGCCAGCACTATGGTATGTGGTACTGGTTGCTGCTGGGCGTAGTCTCCACACCCAGTATTGTATGTGGATACTGGGGAATCGAACCCGGGGCACTTGCGCTTGCAAGACAGGCGCTGGAACCGCTGAGCTAACTCCACAGCCCCTATACTACTTATTTTTAAGAAATGGAGGACAAGTACACAATGAAGATTTAAAAAAATAACCAATTGATATTTATTTAAAGGAAGATTTTTATAGATATATTAAAGAGATAAATATCACTGATCTGTGAATTTAAGAAGCAAATCTAATGTAAGGAAAAAAAGAAGAGTTATCATTTGTATTGAATAGTAGCTATTGAGAACTGATCATCTCCACACATTGGTCAGGAAAGTCCTTCAAAGTCTCCATGTGTTGAAGACTTTGTTCCAAGCTCACAGCATTACTGGGAAGTGGTGCAACCTCAGGAGGTTAGACCTTATTCAAGGAAGTTAAGCTATTTGGGATGTGTCCTTGAAAGAGAGTTTGAGAATGCTACCCTGTTCTATGCCTCTCTCCTATTAGCTGTCAAAAAATAGTCCTCCTTTACCACACGTTCTCACCATGACATACTGAGCTGCCATAAACTTAAAGCAACAAGATCAAATGATGATTGACAGAAACCCCTGAAACTGTGAGCCAAAAATCTTTCTTCTTTTTAAGTTATCTCAAGTATTTTGTCACAGTAGTGAAAAGCTGACTAGTACACTTTTGTTGGCTAATTCCAGCTGTTACAGAATTACGGAGTTAAAGATCTTTTATCCTGGTCTATTCATGTTCACTGGTAAATGAAATCTTTGGGGGACCATAAAGAAGAGAATAGCAGTAACAGTTTCATCATGAAATTTCTGAGATTCCTGTCTCATTCTGGACTTTTCTAACAATACCATGGACTTGGTAGAGTAAGCAATAGAAATACATTTCTCACAGTTCTAGGGCTTAGAAACTATGAAATAATGGTGCCAGCTGGGTAGTGTTATAATGAGGCCCCATTTTAAGTTTTGCAGATACCTGTCTTCTTGCTGTCTTTAAAGAAGGAGAATAAACATGAAGTTTTCTCTGGACTCTTCTTATAGTGGCACTACTGTCATTCATGAAGGGTTTACCTTCATGAAACAATAAGCTCTCCAAGGGCCACAAATATTGCCACATTGTAGGTTATGATTTCTATAAATGAACATGAAGTAGCAGAGACTCCATAGAATTAATGTAGTTGTAATCATTTCAATTCTGCCAACTATGGTGTTAAAAACAAACTCAAAATAATTTATATTCCTCCAAAATCAAACATACTTGTGTTCATGGTCTGTAGCAGTGCTGGATCATTAGAGCTGGGCAAATGTGGTTCACTGAGCAGTGTGTCCATTGAGGTTCAAAGCATGCTTAGACTTTCATCATCTCAAGGTTGTGGAAGAAATGGATTTTGGCTTGAGGCTGAGAAAGTGAGTTCATAGTGTTACCACACAGACTCCAGAGAAGGTTACAAGGAACACTTCCATTTTTATTAGGCAATGCACACACTGATAAAGCAAACGGCAGGGGGAGTAACCATACTGGTCAGTTGTGGATTGGTTGAAGCATGCAAGGAGGTGGTTGGTTGTACAGGATGGCTATGGATTAGTTGTGTGGTTTTGGCCAAGGAGAAGGAGTCAGGGCCAACTGGGTAGGGTTGACCTCCAGACAGCCTAAAGTCAGTTTCTACAATGGAAGCGAGTGTGCTGACACCTCTATTAATCTCTCTGTGTACTAGGAGATATACATGCGGCATACTTGATTCAACCAAGCCTGGATTTCACATTGATTAGATGATTGGCATAGGCATTTTAGGAAAATTGTACATTTCACTAATTATATCACGTAGCATAATACAAAAATGTGAAGTCATCACTAGGCCTCTTGCAACAAAATGCTATTCAAATGTCTTTAATAAACAGAGAAGAATATAATATGCAGAATTCTCCCATGGCAAATAACAAATAAATGAGTTTTGTGGGTCACTTCCACCTCTTTTGGGATGATCCCAGCTGAACTGAAAGCTATATTTGCATAGAAAGTATCCTTTCCCAAGCTCAGGATTAAAGACTTTGGGGATTTGATGACCAATCATATCTTTTCTTAGCTGAACTGGCAGCAAAAATATTCATTTCACTTGAGAATTCAGATTCTTTGTGGTTTAGACATTCCTCTTTTTCTAAGGTCTGCAGTACTTATCTTTAGTAATAGACTTGATGTCATGTCTTAGTAACTTTTCTCATTGCTTAGACAAAATACTCAAAGCTAGAAGAGGAAAGATTTGATATAGTCACATCCAAAAAAGTCCCATCTCTGACTCGTGGGGGTTTGGGGAGGACTTCTAGACACAAGAAATGACATGCCATGCCATATAACCTCCACTCCACAAGAATAAGAATGGTTTCACCACTTTTAGTTCCCCTTTTTAATTATAGTTATTCTGAAAGTGTCAGTGGAAGGGACAGATGTGTTCCCCTTTCTTTTCTCCACCTGGTGGGTGACTGATATAACTGGAGAAGTGACCTGTGAGATGTCAGTCAAGTTGGAATCAGAATCTCTGGAAAAATAAAAATACACCATGTCCATTCTACAGGCTGGTCATGGAACATGGTTTGGCTCGTTGTTTGGTTCTTATCTGCAGATTGTTTGAAATATCTTCTGATTGTGGATGATTCTGCAAAACAATGTGGGTGTCCTTGCATCCCATTCTTTGATATCTTTCTTTTCGAGGAGAAAATGAACTATAAATGTCCTGAATCATTGAAAGCAGGATGGTGAAATAGTTTTTGGAAAATTGATTTGAAATCATCTGTAATTACCACTGAAAGAGCAGATAATTTGCATGCCACTCCTCTCCCCGCCATCAGGATGCAAGAAATACAACCTTTGTGATTCCATCTCTAGAAAGCATCTTGGACTATAAAATTATCACAGCATCGTGGAGAACTCAAATGGCTTTTTAATGGTTTTCTTAGGGTTTCTTTGGAACAAAGAGAAGGTTTTATTTCAGAAAGTTGCACTTTCATGGCAGTTAAAAGTGAATTTGATGAGCAGTGTATCATGATAAAAGAAAATTTGATATTGTTCTCCTGCTGTTTTTCTCCCTACGCCACATTCTTAAGCCTCTAAGACTGGAAAATGTCCACTAGCACATCAGTGTTGTTTCTGTCAGGTGTATTCTCTAAGTCTCTAGCAAAATGCCAAATTTTTCTGAAAGCTTTCTCCTGTTTCAATGTGTCTAGAATGTCAGGTTGTGAAGAAACTACAAGGCAGATGTGTTATGAGACAGATTCCCAAGAGAGAAAAATCAGAGAGACAGACTAAGTAAAATCTATCTGGAAAACTAAGATGACTACAGCTGAGACAAATACAGTGACAAACATGTCAGTAACTAGCACAGTGAACTATTGGCTGAGAATCAACTGATACATGAAAAGGTGAATGAAACAGAAGTATATTGGGTACAATGAAGGAAGGAAGGAAATGATTCAGATGCCAACCACTCTCTTTTCTTTGTCAGCTAGTGTCTAATACATTATGGATTCAGAATGGTAAAATGTCAGGGGTGGATATACTCAGTGTTTGGAATTGTTTTCTGGTAAATGCTTTTGTCAATGAATTTCATGAAAGTGAGAGCACTCAAGACATACCACAGAAAAGTATGGGTTTGAGGCTCTCAGGTTTTCAAAGAAGACAGAAGCATCACCAAAGTAGCCAAGGGAACAAGGGTGACAAAAGGTGAAATGCTAAAGGAAATAGGTTAAGAGGACAGTATCAGTTACTGTGATAACAAGGCAGCCATTGATTTTGTAAGACTCATTTCAGTGCATCAAAGCCTGCCATCAGACGTAGAAAAAAGACTGGAAATTTACCTTGAATATAAAGACACAAAGGAAAGAAGTTGCTCTGAGAGGAGATGGTTAATTTTCTGTTGGCAAGGTAATCCAGAGTCAAAGAAACTGATAAAAAAAGAAAGTTTAAAATCTAAACATATCGCATCTTTTCTCTGGTATGAGAAAATGAAGATGTAAATGAGTCCTAGCATTGTATGTTATATAGTGTGAAATAGAAAATGCTTAATGTAAAATAAGATGAAAGGGGACAATGTTGAGATTGTAACAAAAAAGTAAGGAAACAAATTTTATATATATGGGGGGGTAGTAGGGTGGGTGGGGCTATGGGAAAAAATGAGAATTAAGTTGTGTCTTATACTGGTACAAATCCCCATTATGGAGTGCAAGCATGATGTGTATATTTAATGTACCAATAAAGATAATTTTTAAAAAAATCTAAACTTATTTTGATAATTTTATAAAATTTCCATTTTTCTCTCTGTATGTGCATTGAAATATTATACTAAAACTGCACAGATAGGTACATATCGCATCTTTTCTCTGGTATGAGAAAATAAAGATGTAAATGAGTCCTAGAATTGTATGTTATATACTGTGAAAAAGAAAATGCTCAATGTAAAATAGGGAGAAGGGGGAAAAATGATGAGATTGTAACAAAAAAGTAAGGAAACAAATTTTATGTATATGGTGGGGGCGGTATGGTGGGTAGGGCTGTGGGAAAAAATGAGAACTAAGTTGTGTCTTATACTGGTACAAATCCCCATTATGGAGTGCAGTCATGATGCATATATGTAATGTACCAATCAAGATTTAAAAAATTTTTAAAAAATTATTAAGAGAGCTAAATTTTTTTTAAAAATTTGAAAGGAAGTTCAATGACTCATTTTTATGTAAAATTTTATGTTCTTATTTCACTGTGAGGTACAGTATACTGAAACAGAGCTCAAAAATAAAGCTGAGATGTGTGTAACTGTACATGGAAGAGGAAATAAGCAGAAATGAATTACTTATGGGATGACTTTTGAACTCAAATTTTCATAATAATTTCTCAAAAAAGTAATAATCAAGGAAAATATGTATTTTTTTCCTCTTCATCATGTCTCCCCTCGTAACCTGGTAACTCTTTGACCAGTCCCAAAAGCCATCAAATTATGTGGAAAGTGACTGTTACGGCTCAAAAAGATGGATTCTATATGGCAGAGTTAAGAGAAATGAACACCTGATTATCTCATACACTTATGTGTGTGCACACGCATGCACTCACACACACACACACACACACACACACCATGCTCACATTCACTTTAAAATAGTGAGGGTTCCTGCACAAATAAGAGAGAGAGATTGAGAGAGAGAGAGAGAAAGAGAGAGAGAGATAATAGATAGATAAATGATAAATAGATAGATTAGATAGATAGATAGATAGACAGATAGACAGACAGATAGATAGAAACGGTTTTTGTGTTCATTTTTTAGTAAAGGATATGTGGGCATGCCCAGGAATACCACCTATAAGAACTACATTTCAAACAGTCAAACGCATGAATAACAGAGACAAAATGTGGTGCACCATTATTATAACTAAGTTGGAATTTTGCAAAATACAATGACATCTAGACAGAATGTAAAGGCCTGTGATCACAACTGTAGTACTTTGGAAGTTTGAGGCAAGAATATCAAAATCCAAGCCAAGTCTAAGCAACTGAAAACTCTTATCTCAATATAAAACAAAACAAAACAAAACAAACAGCTTAGGATATAACTCATTGTGCAGGCCTTGGGTTCAATTCCTAATACTTTCAAAATAAAAAAGGCAAAAATCTAATATAGATCCATTATTTTGCCACTAAGTCACTATCATTGATAGTGTCTGTTGCTTTAACTTTTAAAAATCTAAATGTGGCTGAGTCTGATGAAAAAATGTAAGAAAAAATCGATTTTCACTTAAAATATGCATAATTAATTCCATACATTTTTATAAAATTATAGTTCCTAAAATTTTAAAAATATTTTCTTAGAGCTTAGTAAAATAACTTACATAAATATAATGTATTATTTAGATTGAATTGTACATTTAAATATAATAAATATTACATTCATTTTATAGTCTATCAAAATTTACCTTGGGGCCAAGGATTTAGCTCAGTGGTTCAGGCGCCTGTCTTGCAAGCACAAACGCTCCAGGTTTGATCCCTGGTAATCACATACAATACTGGGCATGGAGACTCACCCCAGCAGCAAGAACTACCATAACCACAGTGCCAGGCATGGCGGCTAAAGCCTGTAATCCCAGCACTCGCACTCGGGAGCAGAGGCAGGAGGACTGCTGCGATGCGAGTCTGAGGCTAAGCTCAGGGCCAGCCTGAACCACAAAGCGAGACTCTGTCTCAAAAAAGAAAAAAAAATTTTTTTTTACCTTGCTATTTATTCTTTGAAGCAAAATAACTGAGTCAAATGTGTAAAATGAATCAATCTTGACATCTTTTCTTTAAAATACAGTTCCTGTTTAAATTCCCATTTAATGCAAAAAGTGGATAATTTACTGTCCTTAGTAAACATACCTGATTTCTTTGAAATGTTTTCTTTAAGAAAATGCTTTACTGTTCTTTATATTAAATATTATATATAATAGAAAAATCATAGAATTTCTTTCTTTATCCTTTGTGCATTATTCTTGATGATACATATGCATTTGATAATATGCATTTCATACATTTGTTCTCCTGAAGTTGCAGAAATGCTTTAGGCCACTCCCACTTTATTGAGCTGCACTAATGTACAAACATATTTGTGGAAAGCTGATGTTTGGAGGAGCTAAGATTTGGGGGAGCAGAAAAGTTGAAACAAAAACTGTAAGGCTTGAGCTAAAAAGCTGTGAAATTGAGAAGATTTTGTTTATACAGTAGAAGAAGAAATAGCCCAAGGGTCTAAAGATCTCAATAATACTGATATTTGTGAAAGACAAAGGCAAAAGGGAGTCTATTTTCATTAGCAGTTGTATTTGGTACCTTCATATTCCTGATGATCTGTTAAGAAGTATATAATCATATAGAAAGGAATCCTTGTATTGGAAGCGCAACTTATATTAGGTAATGTTAGTCACTTTCCAGTTATTGTAACACATACCTAACTTATACAGAGAAACTCATACAGAGGGAAGTTTGAGTTTAGCTCATGGCTTTGGAAGGTGCAGTCCAAATTGGTTGTGCAGGTTGCCTCCTGGAAATATGCAGTTGGGCAGAATTACAGGACTTATGGCTGAAAAGTGAAAGAGAGAATATAAGATACTCTTGTCTTACTTATTTCTCTGAAAATAAATACCAAATAACCCCCAAATCCTCATTAAATCCAAGCTCTCAAAGAGTTTTTGACATAATGACAATCTGGGAATTGAACCCTTACACATGAGCCTGTGGGAAATAACCAAGATTCAATCTATAGCTGGACTATAGGACATCACATATTCACATTAATGGCAGAAGTTATTTTCCAGCCTCTAAATATAGAAAAGTGAAAGAGAAGAGTTCTTGATTGCTTACAATTTGAAGCATTTTTTTCTTATTATTAGAAAACAGTTATTCTGAAGCCATAACAGGTCATTGCAATAAAGCTGGAGATTTCTTCCAACAAGGGACATGTGAAACAGAAGATATTTTATAACAATACAGAGAAAATGTATAAAAATCTTGTAATATGTATTTTTTCTAATTCTATTTTCATCAAGTACATTTGAGCTAAGCATTATGAGTCGATATGAAAAAAATGCCCTAGGGCTGAGGATATAGCTCAGTGGTTCCGGCGCCTGTCTTGCAAGCTCAAGGGCCCAGGTTCAATCCTGGTAACCACATAACAATACGGGGCTTGCAGACTCATCCCAGCAGCAGCCAGTACCACACACCACAGTACCGGGCATGGTGGCTCACGCCTGTAATCCCAGCACTCAGGAGGCAGAGGCAGGAGGATTGCTGTGATGTGAGTTGGAGGCTGAGCTCGGGGCCAGCCTGAACCACAAAGCGAGACCCTGTCTCAAAAGAAAAAAAAAAAACGCCCTAACTTACATAGTGCCATCTTGTCTTTCTCAATGGTCATTTTTTGACCCTGATTAGATCTTTTCAATAGGATGAGAAATTTTCTCTTGGTGTTAGTCATAGAAATATGGTATCATACATTAAACTCGTGTAAATTGATATTTATATCCATTGATAGTTTTCTAAGTATATCATGTGCTACATATTCTGATATTTCATAAAAGCATTTTATTCCCTCCTTTCAAAGAAATGCTTACCTTACAAGTATTAATTTTCTCTTTTAAATTATTTTTATGATATTTAGTCATTTCAAAATTGGTTTATGGGGACTTTGTTAGGTGGATCCTTTGTACTTTGATGTATTGGGATCATTTTTGAGCACACTCTTGGTTGTTATTTTTTAAAAATAAACTTAAAGTCATTTTATTTTATGTACAGAAATGTAGTTTTAAGTTTTTCCTAAATGATTATTTATCTATTATGCCATTTACTGAAATTAAATTCATCATTCATAAAATTTTAATCAGAGTGTTTAACACTGATTCACAATGATATACTTTTACATATCACAGCATTTCAGAAGTGAATTTTTATCTTCTTCCATAATAAAGTGGATTTCCCCTGCAAATTATAATTGTTCAATTTAATTTAATAAAATGTCTCTCTATATAAAGTAAGTAAATCTATATTTTGAAGATATTCCAATCAACTCCTATTTCTCAATTTCATTTCACATTTGACCTTAAACTCATATCAGCAATTATAAAGATCAATATAAAGTCAAATGATAAGACATGTATCTCAGTGGAGGAAATCTGAAAAGAGTAAAATAAATATTCCCAATTTTAAAACATTATCTTACTTGTTTTAATTTCATGCACATTGGTTCTGTATTTGTTTTATGTTGTACTGGCTCTTTTAATAAATGTTCTATTTCAATACTGTCAAACTAATACATTTTATGCTCACTAATTTTATGATCACAACAGGGTAAGGGATCACTTTAAATATATATTCTTATATGGAATATTATAAAAAATACTGCAAAGTGGCACTTTTTACCCTAGTCATTAAGCTTCAAACTAGTAACAGATTTGTAGAGTTGTACAGCAAATTAACCAACACTGTTCTATTTGGATCTAATTATAATTCTATTCTTTGTAAACAGAGATGATAGTACTGACACAACATCCGTAATAATGCCCTCTCCGCTTTCTCTCCATGGTGATGGGATTTCATGATTCCATTCACATTTTCTCAACCACTTTCCTTGACGATTTGTTTTAATTCAATTTTTTTTCTCAGAGATTCAATCTCTGCCTCAACTAGCTGCACTGAAGGAAACTGTTAATTCAAAAAAGAATTTGTTTCTGAAATTGAAATAAGATGAGCTTACTCAAATTTGAAAGACTGTGGAATGTTAAGGAATTAATTGTAGAATCTGAAATGGAAAAAATCTGTAAGATTTTAAACTGAAAAATATTAACAATGGCACCAAACATCTCATTATGTAATTCAGAACTTTTCCCAAATGTTACATTCCAGCTGCATGTCCCACTTGTAACCGCTGTACCATATACTACAGCTCATCATAAGGACAACTGGTCCTGGGCATCTTTTCAAAACATGTATACAATGTGTTTTTCTTTTCTTTCATTATATAGTCTGCCATAAATCAGTTAAATAACAATAAGCTCTCTATAATTTGTAACTATTACTTGGATATTTACTGCAGGAAGATAATAACTCATCTAAAAATAGAATTATGCTGCTCATTCAAACAATACTGATGTGGTATTCATTCTTTTTTTCTTTCCCTCTCTTTCATTCCTCTTCTGTACTCTCCCCTCCTCTTTTTACCCTTTCCTGAAACAATTATATGTAAGTGGCCTAATAAGAATAGGTCTAATAGGTAAAAGTGAAACAGCAATTTATAAGTTACAAAAAGAATTAAGAGCCTGATTAGTGAGTAATATTTTCCACAAGACACATGATAAAATTCAGCAAAACTTGCTTTACATTTTAGTGTGAAAGTTTTTTTAAAAAACATAATTTCGGTTTTGTGATGGGCAATTTCCATTAATTATGTATCATAGGCCCATTAATAAAAATAAACTGAAAATTATTTTAATGTAAAGATTAGCTCTCTTGATCTCATTACTGAAGAGCACTATTATAAAGATGCATAAAATAAATTTTTGATAAAGGAAAAGAAGTCATTAAAGTTTTGTAGGAATGTTAGCCTTTGTTTTTTTTAAGGTTTCTGCTCCGCATGCATACACCCTGAAAGTCATTTCTTATAACTGTTTACTTTTGATCAATGGAAATGGAAGTACTAATGTGAATCTTAGGAATCTAAGCCTCTCAGGAACTTGCTGGGTGGATAAGACCGTTTTTGAACTTTAGCAGTAAATGTTACAAATTCATATCATGAAAGAGAAAGTATTTAAAGGGAAAAAGGGTGTAAGGGTAAATAACGAAGGGAAAAAGAATGTGATAGTAATAAAAAAAGGAAACAAAGCTTATGTATATGGGGATGTAGGGAGTGCAGAGTGAGGAGGAAAGGGGAAAACTGAAGATCGAGTTGTCGTGTTCTGGTGCAAATTCTCAAAGTTGAATGCAATGATAATGTTTATTCATAATGTACCAATAAAGATTTGAATTTTTAAAAACATAGCCTAAGTACTTAACCATCGTCCACCATCTTAATTTACTGTGCTCTAGTTCCTTAAGTTTAAGTTTACTGGGAAGAGAAAGAAGAATATCACAAATGTGCCCTTGGCTACAAAACTGTGAATATTATTGTCCTGTGCACTTTCCACAGAAACATAAAATTTACCACAGTGGCAGCACTGCTTTTAAAATATCTTGGTTATTATGGATTGAACACAGTATTTGTGATTTTTGAAAGTGAAATTTTCTGATACTTCTTTTGCTTACTATTCTAATTTTCACTACTGCCATACATGCCATATATTTTTTAATTTCCATATATTTTTAAATAAAAGTAATTGATTTTATATACCATATCAACAAAGTACATTTAATAGATTGTTTCTTGTATACAATGAGATACAGGCACTAACACAATGAAAGATACAGGAAAGTAAAATAGGATACTAACTTAAAATCATACTCAAGTTTATTGGAAAGTTTAAGTACTTCTTTAGTCTTTATGCTCATGGCTTTATTAGACTTCTTCCTCAACTTTTCCTTTATTGGAAGAATTGAGAAAGGAAAAGAATGTCATGTGTGTCAAATTAGCTAATAATCATGTGAATACATATGATGAAGCAAAAGATATTAAATAGTATCAAATTATATATATATATATATATATATATGTCTAAGTGTGTACATATTGATGAAAGGCAATCATGCAGTTGTTCTCCTTTTTTGCAGTTTTACTCTCTGTGATTTCCATTCCCTACTGTCAACAACCATCCAATAACATTATATGGAAAATGTCAGAAGTAGACCGTTCATGATTCGGGACTGGTGGCACCATAGTGGCCTGATGAAATTCCATGTAGTCCTGGTCCACTCTACCCGAGACGCGAGTGAGCCCCGTCTGGCAAATCCACACTGTGTGAGCCATTTGTCCGCTCCCACCTCGGAGGCTTCCTTGCCTGTCAGATAGACCATTGTGGCAGCTCAGTTCTTGTGTTCAAGTAACTTTTTAAAAAGTAGTAATTAGATTTATCTAGAAATGTTCATTTATCAATCAAATAACTACAACTTCCTTGCTTGTGGTTATCGAGCACAAGCTCGATACTTGGTTATCTGAATGACCATTACTTGGTTAACTGAATGACCATAATTTCATATTACTTCTATCAGAGACAATATGAAACACTATTACCCTGGGTAGAATTAACTTACTGTGTGTAAAAAGAACCATCTTTATATTATATGTTAATGTGGGATTTCCACACTGTATCTGGAAGTCAGTTGCTATTTTTTTTTGTATGACACAATTTAATTCTCATTTTTTCCCATAGCCCTACCCACCCTACCACCCCCAACCCCTATATACATAAAATTTGTTTCCTTTCTTTTTTGTTATAATCTCATTATTTTCCCCCTTCACCTTATTTTGCTTTGAGTATTTTCTATTTCACAATATATAATTGTATATTCCAGAACTCATTTACATCTTTATTTTCTCATACCAGAGAAAATATGTGATATTTACATATCTATGACCTATTTATTTCACTTATGAGGATATCCTCAAGGTATTTCCATTTAAGTATAAATGATTCAAATTTACCATTCTTTATGGCAGAGTAATATTTAAAGTATTACCAGGAAAAGGATGGCCTGCAGCTCATTCAGTAGTGTGTTGATTAGATAAAAGACACTGCAATTTACAAGCAAATCTCACACAGCATACATTTCAATTTATATTTATAAGGATTGCATTATGTTAATTAATATATTGACAAGAAAATAATAACTGTGCTAAAACCAATCATCTTCCTCTTCATCTTCATCTTCTTCATTTTCCTCGTCATCTTCTTCTTCCTCCTCCTCTGTCTTGCTTTTTCTCAGTCTTTGCAACTGCTTTTGGTCAGTTGCATCAGGACAGCCTCTATCTCCATGTGCTACAATACTCTTTCATGTTTTTCTTCAGCCACAGAAGGCTGTGCCTCCTCACCTGTAGCAGGGCTGGTCCCTATTTCTCTCATGTTCTCTGCAACCTAACAAATAAACAGAATCTAATATGTCTCTTTCATTTTTGAAGTGATACTCTGAATGCAATGAGAAGGATAAAAGAGGGCTTCTGGGATCCTTGAACTCCTTTACTGTTTCTCTTTGAGGAAGAATATAGGTTTTCATTTCTTTTTCATAAGGGGCTTTGTCCACTTGGACAATGTCTTCCAGTTTCCTTTTCTCTTTAGTAGATATGATCTTCCCTCCATCTGAGTACTTCTTGCCACATTCTGAGATGAATGAACCATCAAGGTGCTTTTTCTTGGCCTCCTCCTGGCCAGTTTGCAGAAAGAATCTGTATGATGACATTTTGCCTGTCAGCGTCTTAAGATATCCTTTGCCTGTGCTTAGTTTTCCAAGGATACAATGAGTTTCTCAGTGCCCATTCCAATCTCACTTTCCCCAGATCTGTCTTTAAGGATTTCAAAGGCCTGCAAACATGGTTACAAGTCAGCTTTATTTCACTACCAGAATAGTAGATGTTAGCTATTTACAAGTATCAAAGATACCTTGTGTCTTCTTTATTTCACTTAATAATAGTGTCTCAAGAGTCATCCATTTACCTAAATAAAGAGAGCAAAAAGGATGAAGAGAAGTGAAGGGGTCAGAAAACAATAGGAATTAAGTTATGCCACACACAGGTACAAATCCCATATGATGAATGTGACCATTGTCTTTATCTAAATTGTACCAGTAAACTAAAATAATAAAAATATTAGATAATTCTTTAAGGTGCATTGTGAAATATTGCCTTTTACAATATTGAGGTACCATAAAGAAGAGGGTGAAAAATAATTTGAGTGAAATATGTTTTTATTAGAGCATAATTGTTACTTCTATGATATTATTGTCATTTTCTTATTGTACCTGATAAAATTAAATTTTATCAAATGTATGTAAGTATAGGAAAAAGATACATGATATATAGAGTATTATGTAAGATGCAGTTATCTACTAGGGGTCTTGAAATATATTCTCCACAGATTGGAGAATGCTCCAGTTCTTATGTCTGGGCATTTAAATTTCCAGGTTTATTCTTTTGATTAGTTTGTGCTTTGTTTTCTGATCTTTTATTAATATGAACTTCTGCTATTATAATGTTAATGCTTCAATTTATCTTTTCATCAAACACTGTGAAATTTAATGTTAATCTGTAGTGAACTATTTATTTAATTGATATTTTATTCTCATTTTATCTGACCTTTAAACATCATTTATAATTCTCATTTATATCCTCCTATTTGAAATACAATTTTAAATGGTTCAAAAAGAACACAGAAACACATAGATACAGCACAATTCATATAAAATTTTGAGTGATTATATAATAAAGATTATTCATCTTGTGGATGAATACCGTAATTTCAAAGATAAAGTTTAGAAGATGACTTGGATAAGGACCTAAAATTAAGAATGCATTAAAGTTATGGTACTTCTTTAAACTGCACTTTGACAGCAGCTTTTAATCTGGCACACTTAGATTAATTTCTTATACAAAGGACAAGAGTCCTATTGTCCCATGCTATTGGCTGAGAAGCCACATATTTACTTGAGAATTTTCATTTTCCCAGGAGTTTCAGGTGGATGAACATAAGATTCAGGTGTCTTCATTTCCAAACATTATTAATTTCATGTCCATTTTGGTGGGAATTTATCATGTCACCAGAGGATCTGAGAATATTAGAATTCCGCCTCACCTGTCTGTTTAGCAGCTTGGATATTTGCATAATATTGAGAATGTTCAATTAGAAACAGAGAAACATAGCGGCATGGAGAAGGAACACCGGTGAAACATTCCGGCATTTTGGGACTGCGGAAGAAAAGTCTAGAGGAAGCCGGAAGTGGGTGTTTCTCCCAGTTCTGGCAGAAGCGCCGTTATTGATATCCAACATCCATCGACATCCCTGCTCTCCTTTCTAAGTACATCCTGTCGCATAACTTGAAATATTCATTAAGTTCTTCCTTTGGTGCAAGTCTAACTTTTTCACCTTTTCCTGTGTTCCAACTATCATTTCCTTTAGATTCTTAATATTTTTAGATCATCTGTCTTGTTTTATTATTAAGAATTATATTCTTGGGCTTACAAGAAAGATCTGACCGATAGAAATTCCAGTTATATAAAGTATATTTTAGACAGCAACTTGTTTAACTTGATTATAATTGCTATATTCCACATAGCTATAGATGATAGGACTAAAGTCTCTCTCAGGATAAATTTTGAATTATATTCTGAGGTACAAGGGGGAACACGGTCAGATGTTATATATTTAAGTGACACAGCTTTAATCTTTTGAAGAGGTTATTATTGAATGAGATATACTACTGATAGGAGATGGAGGTTTCTAAAGAAACTTTACTAAAGAAAAACTTGATTAAAGCAAAGGAGTAAATACTACTGCAATGACTTGAGAGATAATGAATTCAGAGTGAAAAGAACAGGAATGTTGGTGATTATCAGATCAAAAAGATTTTCTATTTATTTTCTACATGAACTTGAAAGTTATTTAACCTCTGCTATGAGAAATAGGTAATTCTCGAGAAGGAGGTATAAAAATTAAATGCAATTTTTAAATTTTATTATATTTTTTCACTCAGAGGAAGACATAAAAGTAGCTATGAAGCATATGAAGAAATGTCCAAAATAATTAGTTATTTGAGAGACGCAGATGAAAACATCACTGAGATTCCATCTCACTCCACGAAGAATGGCTGCTATCTCAGCATTAGTCAGAAACAAATGTTGGTGAGGCTACAGAGAAGAAGGAACCCTTCTCCACTGTTGGTCGGAGTGTAGACTTGTATAGCCCTTGAGATCAGTTTGGAGATTCCTCATAAACCTAGGATTAGAGGTCTCATTTGACCCTCCTATTCCTATGGTAGGTATATATACAAAAGAATTAAAAGATTCATATCACAGCAACATATGTGCACCTATGTTTATAGCAGCTCAGCTTGGGAAAGCTAAATTTTGGAAACAAACAAAATGTGCATCAAATGGAGACTGGATAAAAAAAGTTTTGGTTCTTTTATAGAATGGAGTGTTACTCCACCATAAAAAATGATAGGATTGAGTCATTTTTATTCAAATGGATGTACCTTCAGGATATCCTCATAAGTGAAATAAATAGATCACAGATGTATAAATATAGTATCTTTTTTCTGATATGAGAAAATAAAGATGCAAATGAGTTCTAGAATGTATGTTACATATTGTGAAATAGACAATACTCAAAGGGAAATGGGGTGAAGGAGTAAAGAATGAGGGGAAAAATAATGAGATTATAATGAAAAAGAAAGCTTATGTGTATGCGGATGGGGGTGATAGGGTGGGTATGGGAATGGGAAAAATGAGAATTGTGTTGTATAATTTACTGGAACAAATTCTCATTGTTGAGTGCAATCATGACGTGTATATGTAATGTACCAATAAAGATTTAAATAAAGAAAAAAAGGAATTAATTACACTTTTGGCCTGGGGATTTAGCTTGTGATTCCATGGCTGTCTGGCAAGCACAAGATCCTGTGTTCACTCCCAGGCACAACTAAAAACAAACAACAACAAAAACTAATGACACTTTCATCATTTACTGTATGACTTCTCAACTATATCTTTACAGAAGAGTCATTTGAAATAATTAAAAAGAAAAATTGAGACAAAGAAATAACAACAGGAAATATTTAATTGAGTAACAACAGAGTAATTAAACCAAAAACCAAAACTCGATGTCAGAAGTTAGGAAACAATATTTTTTAGCATAATCAGGTAGTGCTGAAACAACTCAAAGTCTAGAATTAGCAATATCTTTTTTTGAATTACTGTATTTTTAATTATGCTTTGGCTTTCCATGAAGATGTACCTAATATGTTGGATAATAGTCATCAGAGATACAACAAATTTCATGTAATTCAGCAAAAACTCTGATTACTGATCATCTTCATGCTGTGAATTTCCATTGACATTGCCACATTAACCTCTACTTGAGTCTTCTTGGGTTTTCATATAAGAAAGGGGTAACTAGACAATAATATGCAGGGATCATTGAGTCACTGGGGAGTCTATGGACTTGAAAATATTGAGAAAATATTGAGAAATTTGTTTAACAATATATAAAAATGGGTCAAGGATTTAGCTCAGTAATTCTGGCATCTGCCTTGCAAGTGCAAGGGGTTAGGGTGATCTCCAGTAACCACATACAACAATGCTGTGTATGAAGATTCATGCTTACCAGCAATCGGAACCACATACCACAGTGCTAGGCATGTTGGCTCATGCCTATAATCCCAGCACTTGGAAGGTAGAAGGTAGAAGTAGGAAGATTGCTGTGAGATCAATGCTGAGCTCAGGGCCAGCATGAACTACAAAAGTAAGACTTGTCTCACAATAATAACGATAGTAATAATAATAATATATGTATACATATATATATAATTATGATTAAAAGAATATGTGAAAATAACTATGAAAGGAATATTTCTTCTATAAATGCATTGTTGGTTTAACATTTGAAAGTCAAAATAGATGCATGATGTGTCATATTAATAGAATAACAGAACAAATTCTCAGTAAATATAGAAATACTAGGAATCAAAATCAAAATCTACTCATGACATATAATCACCTGGCTAGGATTAAAAACAAAAGTCTCCATTTTTCTTTGAGAATACTATAATCTCCTATCTGTCCTCCTTCAAAGATTAGGAAGGTAAGGATGGTCACACACAGGACTGTTGTTTCACATTTTTCTTGGTAGTGCTAGCTCATAGAACAAATAGTTCAAAGTGTGCTTACTGCAAAGAATATGGTAAAAAGTTTTCTTCTACAAAAAAGAAGATATTCTAGGTGGCAATGTCTTTCCAAAAAATCTCACAGAAAATCTTCTAGGAAATTCCATACAGCGTAGTTCATTTTCATACACAAGTAAACAAAATATCAGAAAACAAAATGTCTTTAGAATATCATTATGAAAAATAAAACACTCAAAATAAACACAAACTAAAGCACAAAACGCACCTAAACTAAGAGTTTCAGAACATATACAACAAATACAGGCTAAAATTTGAAAGCAGAAACACACTTCATGAATCCAGAGTGCTGTAATTTTCAGAGTAGAGGTCTTTCACCTCCTTTATTAGATTGATTCCTAAATATTTTACTTTTTGGGGTGCTATTGTAAAAGGGACTGACTTCCCAATTTCTATCTCAGTGGGTCTACTGTTTGTGTATACAAAGGCTATTGATTTTTGAACGTTGACCTTGTATCCAGCTATGTGGCTAAATTTGGCGATTAGGTCCAGCAGTTTTTTAATTGAGTTTTTAGAATCCTCTAGATAGAGTATCATGCCATTGTCAATAATGACAACTTAACTTCTTCCTTGCCTATCTTTTCCCTTTATTTCTTTCTCTAGCCTAATTGTTGTGGCTAATATTCCCAGAACTATGTTGAACAGAAGTGGTGAGAGAGGACATCCTTGTCTTGTTCCTGATCTTAGTGTGAACAATCAACAGCTTTTGACTGTTTAGTATGATGCAGCTGATGGTTTCTCATAGAAAGATTTGATTAGTTTGAGATAGAGACCATCCATTCCAATATTCTGTAGGGTTTTGAACATAAATGGGTGTTGTATTTTGTCAAATGCTTTTTCTGCATCAATTGAGATGACTATATAGTTTTTGTCCTTGAGCCTGTTAATACAGTGTATAGCATTTATTGATTTATGTATGTTGAATGATCCTTGCATAACTGGGATGAATCCAACTTGGTCAGGGTGTATAATCTTTTTTGATAATTCTCTGTGTTCTGTTTGCCAGTATCGTATTGAGGATTTTTGCATTGATGTTAAATAGGGATATTGGCCTGTAGTTCTCTTTTTTGGTTGGGTCTTTCTCTGCTTTTGGAATCAGGGTAATGGTTGCTTCCAGGAATGAGTTTGGGAGCACTGCTTCCTTTTCAATTTCATTGAACAGTTTCAGAAGTAGAGGTACTACTTCTTCTTTAAAAGTTTTATAGAATTCGGCAGTAAAACCATCAGGTCCAGGGCTTTTCTTTGTTGGCAAGTTTTGAATTACATTTTCAATTTCACAGATTGTTATTGGGGCATTTAACATTTCTACATCTTCTTTATTTAGCTTTGGGAGTTCATATGTGTCTAGAAATCTATCCATTTCTTCTACATTTTCCATTTTATTAAAGTATAAATTTTCAAAGTAGGTG
>PVIR01005807.1:0-69872 GCA_004026965.1 Petromus typicus
AAAAAAAAAAAAAAAAGGAAAGACATACCTTGCTCCTAGGTAGGAAGAATCAATATTGTCAAAATGGCTATACTCCCAAAACTACTCTACACTTTCAACAAAATCCTGATTGAAATCCCAACAGCATATTTCACAGATCTAGAGAAAAAAAAATCCAAACTTTCATCTGGAACCATAAAAGACCTAGAATAGCCAAAGCAATTCTAAGCAATAGGGACTTGGTAGGGGGTATTACAACTCCAGATCTGAAACTATACTATAAAGCCACCGTGATAAAATCTACATGGTACTGGCAAAGTAACAAACCTGAGGATCAATGGAGTGGACTAGAAGATCCTGAAACTACTCCCGATACACTGAGCCACCTCATCTTTGACAAAGGAACCAAAAATTCTCAGTGCAGGATAGATAGCCTCTTTAACAAATGGTGCTGGAAAAACTGGGCTTTCACTTTGTAAGGGAAAAGGTAGCTGTTTACCAGTTATGCAGAACTCCTGAGTTTCCTTATCACCAGTTCACAGGATGTTCCCCAGACATCTTGCTAACTTTTGAGTTACTGAATCTTGCAAACAGATCTGTAAACAAACACTGGGATAGGAATCCGGAAGAACTTCAAGGCCTGTCCCAGGAAATGCTCCAACCCACCTCTTCTGTTTTTACCCCTATACATTGCTACTTTGTATTTGCTCCATAATAAAAGAGCTGTTGGGAGACAGCTCTGTGGTTCAGTCCTCTGAGGTTGTTCTCCCTGCTAGATCTCATCCCTGAGTGCCTCGTTTCCTTCTACGACCCCGGACATACATCCGACTTACACTGATATCACTTGCCAAAGACTAAAGCTAGATCTCACTCTTTCACCATGTACCAAACTAAAATCAAAGTGGATAAGAGACCTAAATGTCAAAACATACACTCTAAACCTGTTGCAAAACAGATTAGGTAAAACTCTCGAAGACATTGGCTTAGGGAAAGACTTCTTGAACAAAACCTCTATAGCACAGGAATTGGTAGAAGAAATCAACAAATGGGACCTCATTCTTTAAAAAAAGCTTCTGCACAGCAAAGGAAACCACCAACAGAGCAAAAAGGCAACCAACAAGGTGGAAAAATATCTTCACTAGCTGTTCCTCAGACAAAGGGTTACTATCTAGAATATATAAAGAGCTCAAAAAAATCAGCCCACCCAAATTTAAAGACCCAATTCAAAAATGGGCATCTCAAATTAACAGATATTTTTCATAGGAAGAAGTAAGAGCAGCTAAGAAGCATATGAAGAAATGCTCTTCATCATTAGTCAAAGGAGAGATGCAGATGAAAACAATACTGAGATTTCATCTAACTCCATAAAGAATGGCTGCCGTTTCAGAATTAGCCAGCAGCAAATGTTGGCAAGGCTGCAGAGAAGAAGGAACCCTTCTCCATTGTTGGTGGGACTGTAGACTCGTACAACCCCTGTGGAGATCAGTTTGGAGATTCCTCAGAATGCTAGGATTGGAAGTCCCATTTGATCTGGCCATCGCCCTGCTAGGTATGTACACAAAAGTATTGAAAGACTCATACCACAGTGACATATGTGCACCCATGTTTATAGCAGCCCAATTTGTGATTGCTACATCTTGGAAACAACCCAAGTGTCCATAAACTGGAGACTGGATAAAAAAGCTGTGGTTCTTCTAAAGAATGGAGTATTACTCTGCCATAAAAAATGATAAATTTGAATCATTTATACTTAAGTGGACATACTTTGAGGATATCCTAAGTGAAGTAAATATGTCACAGATAGGTAAATATTGCATCTTTTCTCTGGTATAAGAAAATAAAGATGTAAATGAGTCCTAGCATTGTATGTTATATATTGTGAAATAAAAAAATCCTCAAAGTGTAATAGGGTGAAGGGGCAAAAATAATGAGATTATAACAAAAAAGATAGGATGCAAATTGTATGTATATAGCGGGGTGGTAGGGTGGGTAGGGTTATGAGAAAAAATGAGAATTAAGTTGTTGTCTTATACTGGTTCAAATCCTCATTGTGGAGTGCAATTATGATGTGTATACATAATGTACCAATAAAAATTTCAATTAAAAAAAAAGAAATCAAGTTCCTTTCATCTGGGACAGTGTTACCTCCTGTCCTTGGATGTAAAGCTCCTGTGTCTCCAGGCTGCCACCTTTTGACTGGATTAGCACCATTATCTGTCCTGTGTCTCTTCCTCTCAACTCACCTTTTCACGGTAATTCTCACCTATTTCCAAAAGTGCATTCCCTATAGTAAGCCTCCTTGTGCAGGTAGCCTGTTGCTTCTTCTCTAGAAAAGCCTGGATAAATCAGTTCCCTTTCCCAGGAATTTACATCACAAAGGCATATGTTTTTGTCATTTTAATGTAATGTCTAGTGTCACTGGACATTTAGGTAAATTGTTACTCATTATGGAAAACAAAAACTTGCACAAAGTATGTTTTAAACCAGTAAAAATGTAAATTCTTACACAGCTATTAACTAGATGAGTAGCCCTGGGAAGACTATTCTGCAATTTAAAAAAAAAATTGTCTTTTTTTGTGAAAGGTATATAAATTTTAAAATATCCTTTCTACATCCACTGGCCTATTAAGAGGACAAACAAAGCTGAAAGGAAGGCTGACTAGGCCATGTCACATGTTCTTTTAGATAGCATTTCCTTCAAGGGCCCTTTCCTTCTTTCCTTGGTGACAACACAAAAAGCCTGAACCAAGGGAAATAAGCCATGTTTTGTGACCTGTTACAAATGACGACTGCATCGTCTTCCTTTTCTTTCCCTTCCCTTTTACTGTTGGAGCATCTCCAAAGAAAGGGCAGCAGAGTAGTAAGCGAATGAAAGCTCTGAAGAGCAGTGGGCAGCAGGATGACGGGAGCATGTCAGAGGCTGAGGGAAGCTGACAGTGTAAGAAAGTCATAGGAGTGTGTGGGTCTATGTGCATGTATGTCTGTGTGTATATGTGTGTGTGTGTGTATGCATTTATCTGTTTTGCTGGGTAGGGAGAGCATGTTGTATTCAGAACCTAATGTGCTTTTTATATAGAGTACATTATTTTTAATATCCTTTTCCTGCAGAAAATGGTTGTTTTAGTAATAGTTACAATTTAAAATAAATAATATCAGGGGCTAGGGATTTAGCTCAGTGGTTCTAGAGCCTTCATTGCAAGCCCAAGGTCCCAGGTTTGATCCTCAGTAACCACATACAACAATGCCAGGTGTGGTGGCTCACGCCTGTAATCCCAGTTCTCAGGAGGCAGAGGAAGGAGGATTTCTGAGTTTGAGGACCAGTTTAAACTACAAAGTGAGTCCCTGTCTCAAAAAAAAAAAATTAATGATAATAGTAACACTAATAATGATGAATAATTCATAAAATAAATAAATTATTCAAAAAATAAATGCAGACATTAAAATATTTTATGAGCCTTGTATATATAATCATGCTAGGAAAATATAACAAAATAAAATTGTTTTTCAGTATATAAAAAGATTAAACTATTTTCTTCAGTGGTTTTTATATCCATAATCTAAACTTTGATTTTTATGTCTCATAGATAATTTTCCAGTAGCTATAATAATATACTAGAACGCTGAAAATCTAACATCTCTGAAAAGTACAATCTAGGCAATTAATAAATTATATCACTATTGTAACATTTTATTTTTCTTCTTAGGAAAAAACTAACAAGAATAAAAACAGGGCTGGGGATTTAATTAAGTGGTTCTGGTGCCTGCTTTGCAAGGGCAAAGGCCCAGGTTTGATCCCTAGTAACCACATATAACAATGCTGGGCACGGAGACTCATGCCCACCAGAAATCAGAACCATACACCACAGTGCTGGGCATGGTGGCTCATGCCTGTAATCCTAGCATTTAGGAGGCAGAGGTAGGAGGATTGCTCTGAGTTCAAGACTGAGCTCAGGGACAGCCTGCACTACAAAAGCGAGACCGTGTCTCAAAAAAATAGAAAAGAATAAAATCAAATTTTATTTTTTTAATATAGAAAATTCAGGTAAATTTCATTCAGATAAATGTAATATGTAATTTACATTAGTAAAATATTGGTTGTGCAAAGTAAAATTAATTATTATCAAACAAAAAAAAATCACACTTTCTACCTCATAGTCTTTCAAAATTTAATATTTTAAACACAGTCTATACTCTGTTGGTCATATAGATTTGCATGACACAGTGAAATAACTCAGTTTTTCCTTTATTCTATTTAAAATGCATAGATAAACATCATTTACTTAGGATCAACAGTCTACATAGGCGAATGGGAAGCACCTGGGCCTGGAAGCATAAACTCCACTGAATGAAACACAAATAAGTCAGAACAGTGTGAATTTCTATTCATAAAAAATGTCTGAAGTTAAGTCCATGTATGTTGGAAGTCAACTGTATAATTATGGATTACTTTAATTAATTTCCAATTAGAGCACAGTGTGCATTAAAAGTATGTAATGCATATGGCTAATTTGATGTGTACGTCTATTATTATTAATCATCCTTTGTTTAGGACTTAGAATGACAGAAGCTTCTTCAAGAAAGATTTTATCATCATCGTTTAGTCACATTGCATACCAACAGCACAGTGATGATAAAATGTAGAATGACTGGTCGGTTGTATTATGTAATCCTGTTATTGTCCCAGCCTTGATGCCAATGTCTATGGAATATTCAATTACTTTGTTATAGATACTGTAGACTCTGTCTTTGCTTAAATCTGCTTCGTGGTGATGCTGAGTTCCTATTGGGTTTACCTTCAAACACACAGGGTACATAAGCAGGTTCTTACAGGAACTGTGATCAGAAACCCACACTCCACAGGGCGGAAGTGGAAATGCCTCAGCAGACTGGGTCCCCAAGCAGCATCAGAGGTTGTTAAATTAGTAGAATGGCTTTTAGGGACAGTATTGTGCTGCTGGAGTAAGGCTCCAGCCACAAGCACCATTCTACAACCTCACCGCTGTGTGGATGATGTCTTAGAATCCAGCCCGCCTTGATCTGCAGAGTGAACCCCAGGCCCTCGTGACTGAATCGACTCTGGGTCAGGGAACGCATGCTGTGTGGGACTGTGCCCCTGAGATGATGGCTGTCTTTCCACGTGGACTTGCATCACTCCAGGAACTTTCCACTCAGGCAAGTTCATCATACCTAAGACAGACAGTGGATCTTTTCAGGACCTTATGCAGCAGGCTGCAAGACTCTGAATCTGCTTACTGCTGCTGCTTGTAAGTCTAGCAACATTCTGGAGACCTCTTTTAATTATAGCAGATCACCTCCTAGTAAGGTTGTGGGCACAGGGCTCTCATTTGCCCCTAACTAGAGCAAGTTTCACTAATGGACATTAAAATGACTTAAGAATTACCAAAGGCCAAATGTGAGTAGGGGGATAAATAGTCTCCTATATTATAGGTGTGCAGGGATTACTACTGAGAAAGAGAGCCTAGGATTTTTCCTAAATCATTTTTTTGTTTTGTGCTTTCTTTGCTTTTTCTTTCCAGTACTGAAGACTGAACCCAGGGCCTTCTCGCTAATACATGCCTAGCCTGGGTTTTTTTTTTTTGGCAAAGTTTTGCTAAGTTATTAAATTGCTCAGGCTGAGATCAAACTTGCCATTTTCCTGCCTCAGCATCTCAGGGCTCTGGGATTACAGGGTTGCACTGTCATTCCAGGTATCCCGTGAGGCCAACAGGAAAAGGTGAAGTGCTAGAGTTCTCCAATCAGATACATGTTGTTGTGCAGACACTGAAAGACAGTGACATTTTCACCCAGGAGCCCCTACTAGAAATGGCACCATTGTCAGCCTTCACAAATATATTTTAGTATTGATAAAGTGTAGAGCACATCCACATAGATACTTATTGATACATATAAAAACTGAACAATAAATTCACCAAAATATTGTTTGGGACATACAATTCTTAAATGGCAATTCTTTATTTTTCCAGTTCACCTTTTTATTTTTTTTTATTTTATTTTTTTTTTTTTTGAGACAGGGTCTCACTTTGTAGTTCAGGCTGGCCCTGAGCCCAGCCTCGAACTCACATCACAGCAATCCTCCTGCCTCTGCCTCCCAAGTGCTGGGATTACAGGCGTGAGCCACCACGCCCGGCACTGTGGTATGTGGTACTGATTGCTGCTGGGCGTGAGTCTCCACACCCAGTATTGTATGTGGTTAACCGGGGATCGAACCCAGGTCCTTGCACTTGCAAGACAGATGCCGGAACCACTGAGCTAAATCCCAGGCCCCCTCAGTTCACCTCCTGACAATATTTTCCTTATCTGAAAAAATTTTTTAAAAACGTTTCAAGAACTTGTGGTAGTTTGTTTTAAAAATTTAAAAATCAAGTAAATAATATATTGATGAATTTCTACAAATTATATTTTGAGCTATCTATTTTTGTACATTACATAAAAAGAAGTATGACATCCCAACTCTCAGTTCACTATGTGCCACCACTCTTTCATTCAGGACTTTTTTTTTCACCATTTGAAACTCTTTTGTATTCATTTCTGTGAATATGTATGTATGACTCAGTGAACTGCTATTCAAAACAAGTATGTGTTCAAACAAACAATTGTTTAACCTTAATTTGAAGGTATTTATTTGCCTGATTCTTTCCAGGTGGAGAATTTTGTATTCCACCAAGTGGTAACTCCTTGGTTTCTAACTTGCAGGGCCTTGAGGTAAGACATGTCCCTTTGAGTGAAATTCCAAAGGCTGCAGCACTTGCATATAGAAGCTAAGAGCCGAGCTGCCTATCAGTCACTGCATCTTCTCGTCTGCTGGGGACTATTCCCACTTGCATCCTTGATGAGGACATGAGGCAGAGACCCGGGCAACCAAAGGGCTACAGGCCCGCACGACATCACCTGTGCTTTAGCCCATTAGGCCCTTTACTATGCAACATACCTGAGCATTGATTGCTCCACTTTGCAAATATGATTGATAAACTACTTTTAGTTGAACCATTCCCCTAAGTCACTTACAATTGTTTCTACAGATAAAGACTGGCAAGGTGCCAACTTAGACTTATATCTCGCACATTTTTACTGACAAGTAGATTTTGGGGAATGTCAATTTTGATAAATATTGCCCAAATTGCCCTCTAACAAGACTGCAACAATTTACACTATTAGAAATAGTTATGAGAATGCACACTGACTGATACTGTAGCCAATGTTAAATATAACTATTGATCATTTTAAATGAGCAGGGCAGGAGAAGTCTGATTCTGCTTCTTGCCATTGAATTTCACATTGCTTATTCTAACCAACATCTTGTATTCCGTGTGCTGCCTGAACAGCCACTGCTAAATCTATAAAACATGGTGAAGAACCAATAGATTTACCCTGTTGACACTCAAGTTGCTATGCGTGGGTAATGTTTGTGAGAGTGCCTGGTCATTGGACCTTATATGAACCTCATTTCATGAAGGTGATTGGACAGTGTGTTTGCTTTTTTTTTAGAAAAATTACTAGAATATAATGAAAGCTGAATCAGTTGGCAAGCTGGTTACTTCACAGAATGTAATGGGCTGGGGAATCAGAGAGGGAAGAGGGGAGAACAGAACACATAGGACAGGAACTGTGTGATCAAAGTACTGTTCCATTCCAGCTACTCCAACCATATAGACAGTGGGTTTACTGGGTCTTTTCCCTAGTTTTATTTTTTTTCCAAAGGATCCTTTTCCAAGGGAACACAACTTGTGCAAAATCTCATGCTGCGTATATATTCGTATATGTTTCCAACTAATTCTTTTTCCTAGGAAGAATAAGGTTTCCAAAGGAGAAGAGATTTACTCCATTCAATATGTAATAAACTTTAATCTGCCCTTAAATTTTCCTGTTTCAAATATCTGCTCTCGGGTACCCCAAGTTTCACACAGTAGCAGTTCAGAAGGTGCGCCCTCTAAATATCATGAAAGGCGTCGGAGCCAACAATTTTGGCTCAGATTACAAATATGTCATTCTTCCTTCCCCAGAGAAGGCAAATAAGAGAAGGCAGCCAAGAAGTTACTGGCTACCCCAACCTTGGAAAGAAACACTGTAAAGGGAATTAATTGTGTGCATTACATAATGACATTATGCTATTTGATACTTTAGAAAGTAATGACATACCTCCAATCCTATAAGGCAGCATGGCGAGTCTGTGACTCACACGTCACAGCAGCACTGGAAACTTGAGAAGATTCACCATCACTGCTAGGAGATGTCTACCATGGTTCCAAAGTCCCTTTCATATTCTTGATGCTGAGCAAACTGAGCTCAGTAAAGCCTCAGAGGGGGTACATGAAATCAAAGAAATTCTTTTCCAGATTTACGATTTAGTTTTTTGTTGTTGCTGCTGCTGCTGTTACTGGGATTAAGTATCCCATTCCTCTTGCCCACTTCTTCCTTCAGGAATGGGAAATTTATCTTATACATGCTATAGGCCTGCCCACCATTGTATTGTGGAAACTGGTAACTCGTTTTGATTCCACAGGCTCACAGCTGGTGGTATTTTGCCTCAGGATGAATCATGCCTTGAGCCTCATTGATAGTGTATTTAGATGAAAGTTTAGACTTTCTATGAGGTTCTGTATAGAGTGAAGAAATGAGACTATTAGAATTGAAGGAATACATTTTGAATGGGGAAAGACATAGCTTTATGAGGACCTTGGAACAATGCAATGGTTAAAGTGCCTCTGAATGACTCATGTTGCAAATTTGTTACTATTATAGTTAAATTGTCTTTTAATTTTAAAGTAGTATGTGAGATCTTTATCAGGTAATTAGGTCAGGAGGGATCTGCTCACATGGAGGAACTAATGTCATCATGAGAGGGTAGGTTCGTTACTGCTGAGCAAGCTCTTAATAAGAATGGAAGTGAGCCATCACCCTTTATATCTCCAAAGTTTCCTGCCATTTCTCCTACCAACATATGAGCAATATAGTAATCATATAGTTCTTGGTATGATTGTAAAGTTTCTTTCCCTCAATATTCAAGCTCTATTAGAATCTGTTATTACTGTGGACTGAATATTTGTGTTCTTCTAAAATTCATACTGAAATCTTAATACCCACTATGGTAGGATTTAGTAATGAGTCTCTGGATCTTTGAGAGAGAAGAGTGCATTAAGTCAGAGCCCTTATAATGGGAGTAAAGTGCTTAGAAGAAGAGCCACTAGTGCTTCTCTCCTTCTCCCCGTGAGAACATAACCAGAGGCCAAAAGAAGGCAGGAGGGGGATCTTTAGCAGAGAATGAGTCAGGCAGCACCTCATTCTTGCACTTCTCATAGTTCAGAGCTGCAGCCTCAAAAAGCTCATTGTAACTTTCAGGGCTTTTATGTCATTGCTATGAAAAGACAACTACAGGGGCCGGGGAGTTAGTTCAGTGATTCCAGCACCTGTCTTGCAAGCGCAAGGGCCTGGGTTCGATTCCCAGGTAACCACATACAACACTGGGTATGGAGACTCACCCCAGCAGCAACCAGTACCACATACCACAGTGCCGGGGGTGGTGGCTCACGCCTGTAATCCCAGCACTCAGGAGGCAGAGGCAGGAGGATTGCTGTGATGTGAGTTCGAGGCTGAGCTGGGGCCAGCCTGAACCACAAAGTGAGACCCTGTCTCAAAAAAACAAACAAACAAAAAACCTAAAAAAAAAAGAAAAGAAAAGACAACTACAAGAGATGAAGCACATATTTGTGTTATAGGGGAACAATATAACCACTCATAAAAACCTTTGCAAAATGAAATACATAACTGTAGTAAATAAGAATGAAATATTGCTATATCAGTCAACAAACACATAGCAGTTTGGGCAAAGAGAGTTTGATATAAGGAACTATGCAGTTATCAGAGAAATAGCTATTCAACAGTAAAAAAAAAAATGCTGAAATTATGGCTTGGGAAGATTATCCAAGAAAGAAATCAACAGAAGTCAGGAGTCTCATGTTTAAAACTGGATTCAGGTCTCATTTGAGAATTTGTGGTTGTGCCTCACGGAATTACAGAAAAGTTTTCAGGGTTTCTTCTGGGTTGGTCCCAGGGTAAGACCTGGTCCATAGTAACTAGGTAACCAGGATATAATTCTCTAGGATGCTAATGAAATTCCATTAAGGTAAACACTGCCAGATGGTCTGCCCATATCCTGCTGGCAGTATGACAATAGGAAGAAAAGTTAGACAGGAAAAAAAGAACCAGGAAGAGAGACCTGTGGCTGTATTTGCCCCTGTACTCTGTGACAAAGCTGAGCATTATACAAAGGTTAAATGAATGTGCAGGGCCCAGCTTTACTTTCACATCACATGAAATGAAGGTCAAACTTTGAAGGTGAGGAAGCATAAATTGATTTCTAATCATGTGTACAGCCACCTGAGCTTCAATTTCTAGGTATGTTTTATAATTTTCATAACTATTTAAAAAAAACATGTTCTAAAGAGTGAAGCAAACCTAGGATATGGATAACTTTAGTGATGAATATTACATGCTCAGTGTAGCTGGCAGACTTAAGAGTTTCCTGGAGATTGAAGTCATATTTCTTTCAAATGTTTGGTGAACTGGCTTTTAATCATACCATTTTTTGGTTTTTGTGTTTGTTGCTTTTAGTTTGTCTTTGTTTTGTTTGAAGAGGTGAGGAAAGACCAAGAGGTGAAATAGTTCACACTTTATGAATTTAAATTTTGTGAGTTTTTTTTTTTTTTTAATGAACCTTCCCCTTGACCTTTTTACTTTAAGGAGCTTAATTCCTTTGGGTATATGGGGTCCTCAGAACATCAAATTCATTATGTAACAGCCCTTTTTTTCCTTCAGATATTAGGATCATTTCCCTGGGACTTTGAATGTTATATTTCATTTCACTTAGATTCAGCTCAAATCAATTTACAAAGTAGAATGAAAAATCCATTGGAAGTCTTCAGAAAACATCAAGGCCAACAATTATCTTTCTTATTTTCTTCTTTCTCTGTGTTGACTTTCTTCATCTTTATGCCTTGACTTGTTATTGTATTTCCAAAGCTGCTCTGAACAAATCCTCCTTTCCTTCTTTTGAGAAATTCTTACATTAATTTGAAAGGCCACACATTCAAGTAAAAATTAAACTTTTTTCAAAGATTCCATCAAGAACTATCTGAGCAGACTTGTCCTCAAAAGTAGATTATCACAATGTTAATTTTAATTTTATAATCTCCTTACAAGTGTTTCCCCAGCCAACACCCTACTTCATGTCCGAGTTTATGTTGGAGACCACCGTTGTGCTCTTTGTCTTCCATATTTTCCAGTCTCTTCTTTCTTTGTTGTCTATTGTAGTATTTGAAAAGAGGGACTTGTCCGCTACCCATTGTGCACAATCATTTGAATGTAACACAAGTCTGGGAGAAACCAGAGACACATGCAGACTTTTATTCAAGACACTGGGTTGATGAGTTTCTTTAACCAAGTGTACTGTTTTGAACATGCACATCATCATTGAAATTATAGTCTATAAGAAGTTGAAAATGTTTTAATGTTTCAAACATTGAAATTCCTGTGTCAGGAAAATCTAGGGAAACCTCTGGCAAGTGGAACTGTTGGAAAAATGTATAACCATGAATATTTTAGTGATGTTTATAGTGGTCTCTGTGGTCTGTGCCATAATCTTAAGATTGCTATCTTATGTTCTAAGCTGAAAGTTTAGCAAGTTCATATATTTTATTTATTTATTTAGGTTTTTTTGAGACACCTGTCTCAAAAAAGGCCCTGAGCTCAGCCTCAAACTCACATCACAGCAATCTTCCTGCCCCTGCCTCTGCCTCCTGAGTGCTGGGATTACAGGTGTGAGCCACCATGCCTGGCACTGTGATATGTGATATTGATTGCTGCTGGGCATGAGTCTCCACGCCCAGTATTGTATGTGGTTACTGGGGAATTGAACCCGGGCCCTTGCGCTTGCAAGACAGGCACTGGAACCATTGAGCTAATTCCCCGGACCCAAGTTCATATATTTGAAAAGTTCAATAACACTGCTATGTGGAATATCAGTAAAAGATATTTTAAAATTTAATGCAAAAGCTGGTCATAATCAATATCATTGATAAAATCATACTTATAGTTATTTTAGTTGAGGTGTTATTGCACGTATTTTGTGAATCAAAAGCTTTCATAGTGGGTTTTATCTCAGTCTGTAATTGTACTTTTAATTATTTATAAGCCTTTCACATATTTCTGATATATGTCACCTTACTAAATTTTGTATAGTAGTATGAATGACTGTCATTTATTTTGGTAACAAATGGGGATTAGATGAATATAAAGATGCATAGATATATAGCTTTCCAAATAGTATATGTATGTACAACAATCTCATACCATAAATTACAGAGCACCATTATTGTCTCACTCATTATTTATGTGATGAGAACTGTAGAAGGTATAATCTCAAAAAATATATAAATCATCTAGAAATTAGTAATTGCAAGTCCACTGATCTTGCTGTATTACTGCCTAGAACTGTGTTTTGTGTAGTGGGAGCTGCACTACACAACAACTATTTGTTGAAAAATATATAAATTAAGTTAATGAATGTTTTCTAGTACTTTTATATCCAGAGAAATTGGCAAGAGACTTCAAGAAACATTAGACTTACAGTAGACAAATGTAGTCTGCTTCCTAGAACTTACCACTTGGTGTAAAAGACAAACCCTTCACATAAATAACTATTGTAAGGCAGAAAACATCGTAAAAAAAATTCAAGCATCACATTGGGATGAAAAAAGAGATAAGAGTATTTGAGAGGTGCATATTAATTGCATCCAGGGAGGAGGTTGGGGCGATCTGAGCATCAGATGCTATCATAGCAATTAAGAGCAGCTGATACTAATTTCTAAACACTTAGTGTTTTTTAAAAAATAAATACACCTGATTGCATGAAACATTACCCAACATTTCTATCTCAAATGATTGATATGTGATCAGACATAAGTAAATTAATTAATCAAAACCTAGCATTTTTTGCTACAACAATCTTTGCCATGAGGCATATGCATGTAATGTTGATAAGGAGGAATATCAAGAGATGAGTTCTTGTATTTTGTTCTGTACGTGAAATATTACTCCGGATAGATGACATTATTTCTGATATATGGTAAAAAGTTGATTTTCAAACCTTCAGTACAATATTTATCTTCTGATTGCCTGAGAGGTTCTAGGGAAGAAAGAGGGAGAGGGAAAAGAAGAAGAAAGAAAAGTTACCTGGTCCCGAGCTCCAGCCAATAAAACCAGAATCACTTCATGACGTCAGTGTTAAATAAAAATCTCCTGGATGAATGGAATGTGTTGTCATGAATAAAGTCCATGTTTGCACATGACAGTGTTTTCAGACTTTCTTGGCCTAAGAACGTCTGGATAGTTGGCAGAAATAGATTCGTGGCTTCCATCCCATGAAATTCTGGGAAGAAGCTCGAGATTATGCATTTCTGACATTTCACAAAATAAGGCTACGCTATTGGTGAAGAACTAGAAGTAGCCATGCTCTAAAACATAGGCCCCAAAGCTGCCTAAATATTGGCAGAAGTGCAGGCTACACGGAGATGAATGTTCAAACAGGGGTGCAGAGACAGCAGCATTAGCATCTCCCAGATTGTTCTGGAGATCCATTGAATCAGGATCCCTGGGCTAAATCATCTCCAACTGATAACCATGTTTGAGAAATACTGCCTTAATGCTCAATTTTGGCTGTATATTGGAATGACCTACAAGATATTTCAAAACTACTGATGTTTTTTCCCAATAATGATGCCTTCTGGACATTGAATGTTTTTAATAATGAATTACATGATGTTTCTGTGCCCTTGAGGACATAATCTGAAGCACTGTTGTGTAGAATTTTCTCTAAATTCTGCTCTAGTCCACTGGACAGTCACATCTCCTGCATTCACTCATGGATGTTTATCAGAATCCCTGAAATGCAAGGACGATGGACATTGCTCTATCGGTCATATCTTAGTATTAATAATAATAGAGTTTTATTAGCAGGAACTAGGGGGAAACTATTAGGGAAAACACTTGGGGGAAATGTTTAATGGAGTTTAGAAGAATGAGGGAGGGTAACAATATGGTGACACTTCTTGTCTTTTTGGGCTGAGAGGGAAGGAAACTTAAAGTGTTGACCATGGGGTGGGAGTGACACTATTTTTTGTTCTTCAAGATGAAAAATGGTACAGTAGACACTAGGGTGGTGAAGAGAGAGCCAACAGTAAAATAAGTTGGATCTCTTGTAAGAAATAAACAAGCAAATAATAAATAAGTACTAAGTAATTAATTACATTCAGATTGGATACATGGTAGAAAATATAAGTGTTGATTAAGAGGCAATCACAGATCATGATTTTTGCAGATCCTGAATTTTTACAGATGTACTTTTTTTTGTAGGCCTATTGAGTCCAGAATCTTGTTTATATATTTTTTAAATCTCAATAACATTTTATTTAATGATATCCTAACATCATCAGACATATTATTTCCTTCTTACATAGCCAGGCTTTTCTAGAAGTATGAAAAAAAAAAAAAAGAAGAAGGAACTTGCTAAATATTCTTTCAATCAATATCTGCTTGCAAACGTAAGTTCAGAATTGCTGGATCTTATCCTTAATGCTCCCAGCACACCTGAGATATACTCTGGAACACTCATCAAGAATTAGGTGAACACAGAAGTAAGGTAAATGTCAAGGTCTCTGTTTCTTTTGTTGTTGTTGTTGTTGTTGTTTTGAGACAGGGTCTCTCTTTATAGTTCAGGCTGGTCCTGATCTCAACTTTGGTCTCAACAATCCTCCTGCCTCTGCCTCCCAGTTTCTGGGATTACAGGTGTGAGCCACCATGTCCAACACTGTGATATGTGGATTGCTAGTGAGCATAAGTCACCACGCATGGCAGTCTGGTCTGTGATTACTGGGAATCAAACCCAGGACCTTGTGCTTACAAGCCAATGGCTGGAACCACTGAGCTAAATCCCCAGCCCAAGGTTTCTTTTATCTATTGGGTCACCTTGAGGCAGAAGACAAGTGGTAATAGAAGGCAATCAGGAACCGCATAATTATAGACCCATATCCTGATAATCAGTTTTATCCTGTACATTGTGTGAGATCTCAGGGACAAATAAAACTAAAAAAAGAAAAAAAAACATGTATACTTTTCTTTACAAGAGTGCTTATTAATCATATTTATTAATGAATCAATAAAAAGACAACAATCACCTAATTTAAACTATTGCTTTTATTATAATTACATGGGAGCACAAATAAATAAGCACAAAAGTATTGTAAAATATTGTCAGTACACTAAAGAAATCAATTAGCTTTCAAACAACATCTGGTTACTTCAGTAGTATCAAAGTACATTTATAATTACATGTTACCTAAAAAAATCAAGTACAAAAATTAAGAGACATTTAAACATCAGTGTTTATATCATTGTGTGTATAGAAATGGCTAATAACACAAGAGTAGAGAAATCAGTTATCTAATGCGCATTTGCACAATTTTTCAGGCACATACCTAACATTTCTAATGAGTATAGAAAGAAATGACACAACATTCAGATTTTTAGATATGGTAAACATGTTATGTTGGAATGGATGTTAAATGGTTTTCTTTAAAAACCCTGTCTTTTAAAAATGTAGTGCCATTAGCCACTAAAAAACATATTACTTTATATCATTTTCATAGCTATTTGTTTCAACTGTTTCAAAAGAGCAAGAAAGTAAACATACAATTGCTAAATACGTAAACACATTTTTAGTGCAAGATAACAAGACCTGTGATTTTACTGTGCTTTTTTTTTTTTTTTATAATCACAGTGCACTTTACACAAATTGCTACACTATAAATGTTAAGGAGTTCCAAACGAAAGAAGTGCATACCAAACATTTTCATATATATTATATACAGTGTGTAATTTGTATGTGGGTGTGTAAATGTGGATGCTTTTCAGGTGGGTAAACCCAGTTATATTTGGGAACAACTGAATACTTTCAAAGGTTTTCGCATACACTTGGTTGAGATGAGCCCATCCATTTTTTAAAAAATATTTTCCTTTACTTTTAAACTTCAGCATATTTTAAAGGAAATACAATTAGACATTTTCCCAGTTATACATATTTTGTTACACTGTAATTGACCCAAATATCAAAGGGTTTTAAATCATCAAATACCAAAGCCATAATGATCAAATTTAACAGCAAAGCATGTTACCCTTTGACTGATTTACACAGACAGCAGTACATATTTGTGTACATACAGAGGCTCACACTGAAACATAGCTTATACTTGGACACTAAATTCAGTATGGTTATTATCATATTTTGACTGTACACTTGATCAGAAAAATGTGAATATCATATATAAACATTATAATGGTCAAACATGAGATTGTATATTTTCTTTAAAAACAGTTGGCTTTATTTTGAAAGTATTAATGATTGCATAAGTAAACTCCTTAATGCAAGGACTGTGTGTTTTCCAATGATTTACTCCAAGTATTTCAGAATATTTATTTTAAATGACCAATACATAAGTTGCTCCATACCAAACTCACAAAAAAGAGCAGGTTAATACATTGTCCATGTTCTTCAGTTAGCCATCTATTCTCCCATGTAGGGAAGGTCTAGTAAGATAGTCTTAAATTCGATATGTAGCTTTTTCTTTTGTTTTTGTTTCAGTTCAGGACACAAAGAATAATTAATTACAGATTTATTGTGCATATATCCCTTTGCAAGTGTGAGATGACTCTTCTCAGAATTACTGACTAGATAATGAGAATCTCTCCTAATTTGACATGAAAGTGTAGTTATCTTAGAAGCTCTTCTTTCAAAAACAAGCTTGATTCATGGGAAGGTATTAGGAAATCACATGGATGTGTCTTGGCTTGATGTCTTATTTGGTCAGTGAGAACAATGACCATGTGAGGTCATTTAGTGTCACTGACTTAGTCTTTAAACTTCTCAGAGTCAAATCAAAATCTGTACATAGACAAGGCAGACACTGACGCCAAGCCACTGTATGAAAATAATGTCTTTATTTTCCAGACAGAAATTTTTCTGCCATTTTGAAATGATGTCACTATTCTGAAAAGTAAAGCTTGGTTCACTTGTATCCAGACAACTGCTGCATGTTTGGTGGTGTGTCTTGTACTCTAATACTGCTATACACTTGTTAAACTTATAACGTTTGCTTGTACTTCCCCAATTATTTTCTATGAGTGTAGATTAACCATCATTTCATTCCAAATTTGTTTCAGTAATAAAAACACAGGGAAAGATTGCCAGGGTCTATGTTAACAACCATTGTCATAGCTCAGAATGTTTTGGCTTCTATGATTGGAAAAAATGCAGTGTTTTATTTTTTATTTCCATCATTTCTAAAGAAATTTATTTTTTTGATCTTCAAAAAAGGATCTTACATAAAAAAGCCTCTCACTAACAGTCAAAAAAATTTTTTTCTATAAAAACTGCTGTGAAAAGACCATTTTTCATGAGTATGAGCTCTTTCAACCTGATAACCATGCCACATGTTCTTTGGCACTGGTAGAAATAAGAGCTTTATCATGGCATAGTGTACTGATGAGTTTTCCTTTGACCAAGTTGATACACTGAAGTGTCCTAATTTACTACTAGCAGAGTGTCAGCTTATTTTTCTCTTTAGAGCAACCATCTGTTTTTCTCTACATAGAGAAATACTGTATAAAGAGGAAATGAATTGCAGAATGGCTTTTGCCACGATGGACAATTAAACATTGTACAGGTACAAAGTAAGTGCCGCTAAGTCAAATCTCAGTGGGCCACTTTTCTAGATATTTTAGTTTTTTTCCCATGTGGGAGAAGATTAGGACAAGTGTACGGAAAAATTTGCCTAAAGTCAGATCTCCACATACATTCCCTCCTCTGAAAATAATGCATTTGAACAAAGGGTATGTGAAATCGGAGAACACAAGGAGTTTGACAGAACAAATGTGAATGACTGAACCCAGCACACATAAAGGTGGTTCCTTTGTGTCCTTCTGGACAGGTGGCTAGCATTAAAATCATACTCTGCCTGAGTTGGACAGATAAGAGTAAGACCAGCCGCTACGCATCAAACTGGTGTCTCCCTGCAAAAAGATGGCACCTCAGTGTAAATTCAAGGGAAGGACAGCGTTGCCACCTTGAGTCTGAATATTTATGTAGCGAGATAAGCGTGCTAAGAACTGATATCTTGCATTTGATTGTCTTCAGTATATACAGTCATTGTAATTTAAATCAAAATAGCAATTTGGACCATCACACATTTTACCTCTGCTATGATTTTATTCTAACACATGTTTCATTATCCTTAGATATGTGGACATCAGTGGTTGAGTCTGAAATACAAATTCTACTTGGTGAAATGTTGTGGCAGAATTCATTTAAGTGATGTAAGACCCATCTGCAATTTCTTATGTTTGTGATTTTGTTCCTTTCACCAACTCATTGAGGCAACCAAAACCTAAACCTTCAGTACACTTTTATTTCTATAATTCTCCCACTGAGTATTCATTCACAGGCACACACACACACACACACACACACACACACACACACACGCACACATGCACAACATACACACACACATGCTCCCACTGACCCTTTTCCTTATTCTTTCAGAATTCTAGTTGGACATCAAAATATACATTAATTATAAAACATTACAAAATTATGTTTTAACATTTCAAAGGCCCTTCAAAGGAACTATTACTGGTAAAGCATTGCTAGTGTTTCTTTATATGAATATAGATTACAAAAAAACCCCTAACTCCTGTCATATTTGGTTTTATTGAGCAGCACTGCACTATTGCCGTCAATACCCTTCTGAGAAAACTACTATAACAGTAACTTCACACACTCTTTTCTCTCAGAAATATAATACTAAATTGATTGTTGATGAGGGATCACATACTGTCAATTTTAGGAAGCATAAATAGTAATTTAAATATATAAAATATATGTGATAGTCTCCTATTTATCTGTGGCAATATTTATATTCAGCTAACAAGTTACTTTTAAAAGATATATAGAATTATTTTAAACTTAAATTTCATCACCACATAAAATTGAATCCACCTTATCCTCTATGCCCTGTATTTCCTGTTTCTTCCTTGAAAAACAAAATAAAGAAGTGATCATAATTCTTTGGTCATGGAGTCATGATCGGTAAGAACTGAAATGAAGATTATGAATGGAACTGACCTAAAAATTAGAGAGGCAGCAAAATAACAAGAAATACTTTTCCACTGATGGACTTAAATTTTGAGAAAGATTAGCATTTCGTGTACTACAATGTGTAAGCTGGTCCTAGTTGAATGTTTAGTACTTTTTCTAGAGGAAACATCCAAGTACATGAAATGCTACTTGCGGACTATGATTTCGACCACAAGCCCCTGGCCCCACCCACTCGAATGCAGTCGTGTTCTTGAGCTTTGCATTCCTCGCTCCTTCCATTGTCACAGTGAACCCTGGTCTCCTCCCATCAGACACATGATGCAAGGGCACGTGTACCTTCATCTCTGAAGGAAGTGTCTTAACAACTTCCTTTGCAACCTAACCATTGCTTAACATCATCAAAGAAGGTATTGGAGAGGAAATTTTATGAACCAATGTAGCAAAAATGTTGGTGTCAATGTATCCTGGACACCCAAATTAACATCACATTTGCATTAATTTCTGTCAAAACCTTAAAAATTTAAAAAGCAGAAGATATTCTCAGCAAATGTGACATTAAACTTTTACATTACTAGCACCAGATCATATATTTTGTGGTTGAATGATTTATACCTGTGAGCTCTTATACAGAAGCCGTATGTAAAGAGGAGGAAAAAGAAAACAGATTTTAAAAGACAAAAGTAATAATAAAAGGCATCAAGGAATTACATATAAAAGAGATAACAAATCAGTTAATACCAAAATTATATCATATAGTAAACTTGATTATTTCTGTAATTCATAAATGTATCATGTGTATTGATTCAGGTGTCACCCATAAACTAGTAAAATATTTACAATCTGGATTCAAAATAATCTAGGATACATAAAGTGTGCCTTAGTTTCAAGGTCATATACATTTCATCTTGAACTTGCCACCGGTAGGCACAGCTTCCTGTGGCACTGCACACCTACGGAGAAGATACACCACCAGTAGAGATCACGTGACCAGGTCGACCTCCCTCTTTGTATTCAGTGATGTGGAGTTCCATGTCCTGCACACTCTCAGATGGCAGTGTCCCAGAATACTGTTTGCTGCTTAGAATAGGGTGGAGGACTGCACTTCTTTGCACCTGCATTCTTCTTCCAGCTGGGCAGGATTGGCATGCTATCCTGTTTGCAAAGGCCCTTTTCCGTTTTCTGTCTAGCCTTTATTTCTTTGCATAAGCAACGCTTTTTCTCAATCATCTCAAGCATTGTATGGTCTCCATGAAACCACTGCATGCATGCCACCTAGCAGAAAAGAAAGAGTGAATACAGAAGGAGAAAAATGGAATGAAAGCATTTTTTTTTACACTGTGGTATTAGTTGCTTAGTTCTTTGTATATATCCTATAAAAACTCTTAAAATGAATTGAGAAATGTTCTAATTCATACAAAGCAAAAATGAAAGCATGGAAATTTTGTATTTAAAGTGATAAATATTATGATATTATTTATCAAGTAATAATTCAGGCACAAATATTTTTATGATATATTCTAAAAGTTCACAATAATGAAATACAACTTCTTATTTGTTCTTTTGCGAAAATATATCTATTATTTTCATGTTGTTTCTGTTGTCTTATTCATGTGTGAATCTTAGTTCAATATCAAATTGCTTTTTAATGAGGTCTAATATGAATATGATATGTTTTAATGTTGTTAATGTACATTTCCATTCTTGAAATACATTTAAGTCATTTGGGTTTGTTTATAAATAGCATGTAGTAGAATAAATATTCTTGACAGGTCTTCCTGCTAAAATGATTTTCACTGTGCACCATATGTTTGGAATCCAAATGCTTAAATAATCCTTTGAGAAAATGTTTTATTGTATTTTTGGATGCTTCAACAAATGTCTAAATTAGAGGCATTGGTTTCTACAGTCCCATTGACACAGATCCTAATTAGTTGCAGAAACATAAAACAAGAGATTCATTGGGTTAATTGGATTACCAGGAGAAAATTCAAGTTAGACTCTACATTGATGATTTATTGTTGGACAGTGAACACTGGTCCTACATATCATAGTAACTCTTAGTAACCACCAGTAACTATGTTGGAAACAAATCTGTCACTCAAAAAAGCAAAAATGAAGAAGCTGACATTTAAATGTTTAGGAAAATACACTGTGTGTCTTACATGTTAAAATAGCACCCATGAATTCATTGAAATTGGTGTTATAATTTTAGGATAATAAAGAAAATGCTTCCCTAATGTGCAGCCCATATTGGACCCCATGTTAAGTTCTTTGCATTGTTTAACTCACTTGTTCCTCACAGTGGTGCTCTGAAATAAATACTACTGGGGAACCTGTAATGATGAAGGAAGTAACACTTAAAGAAACCAGGTAACTTGCTCAAATTTTCAAAGCCAGCAAATCACAAAGTCAAGATTTAAAACTGAGTCCACTGATGCCTTAAACAATAACAGAATACTTCCTTTCATTGCATGTAGGAACTAGAAAGAGTTGGGAAGATAAATTAGCATGATGATCTTAATGTATAATTAAAGAAAGTAAGGTTTTTAAAAGTGAGGTTTGAAGGTAGGTTTTGTTGAGTGGAATGCTCATAATTTCTAATTCACTAAGATAAAGGAAGACTTAATGATGAAAACTCAGATTCAAATACTGGATGTATCAAATTTCTCCAGGTCACCTGGTTTCTTGGGCTCTTTACCTGAATAACTTGTTGGTAATACTGTACTTGTATCAATTGAGGTGAAATGCAATAATTGGATATGAAGGTCAGCTCATTGATAGTCAATGCACGTGAAGCAAAAATTCTGTCTTGTTACCCTTTGTTTGGTACTCAGTAGGAAACCTAGGGCTTGGTAGTGTGGATTACCTCATGACTCACTATTCTTTTGCAGCCAAATTAAGGTGTTTGATAGAGGTTTGGCTTGTTTTGGCACTCCTCCGGCCTTTTGGACAAATAAAAGATATGTTCCAAGACATATATAGTGATAATTGTTATTGTATGTATTACCATTTCTAGGTGCTATTCAAATGCAAATACATCTATAGCTTTGTAATTGAATAAAAAAATGCTTATACTTAACAGTCAAAATCAATGCTTGGATTAAGAACCAAAAGATGATATTCCTAAGTAAGTATCTTATACATGCCTAGAATGGTACAAAATGTCTTGAAAGGATGGGTGACATATATACCTTTTGATGTCTCTTAGTCCCTACCTCAGGATCTTGAATGTGAGCATTCAGATTTAAAATAAAATCCTAGCTGTTGAGTTAATCTAAAGAACAAGTTTTATATCAAGAGGAGAAAGCCAAAATTGCTCAGATATTTTTGAAAGGCTTTCATTACATAATAATCTATACAATAAAATACAGTAACTCTATTTTGGTGGAAATAAAAATACAGTTTATTGAATGACTATCAACTTTTGTAATGGGACTCATATCATAACAAAGAATTGTCAGAGGACAAACTTCAATCTCATTCATTTCAGATGTCTCAACATGCAGAACAGAATTATAGGCCCTCAGTAAAATTTTATGAATTCATTGAACAATTTTCATTTCCTCTTAGAAAAATTCTCCAGATAATTCTAGTAAAATCTTATTTTGTTTTACACATTTCAATTCAGTGGTAAAATCTCTGAACTTCTTTAAAATAATATATCTTATAACATCATTTCTGCATTTGTGTTTTATTTACCTACTACCGTGTTCATTAAATCATTATTACTCAATATTCTTTGGCATTTTTGTGGTGAAAATCCATATGCATTACTGAAAAACAATATGCTTTATTTTGGAAATCACAGATGATGTGTTTAGTATTTATAAGAAATGTGTTAAAATAAACTCATAAAAGATTTCATCACTTTCTTTTTTTTTTAAACAAAAATTTTCACTATCTCGTTTGCATGTGGCTGTAAAATTGCATTCCATCTCCCCTACCAGTTGAAAGAACTCTGATAATATACTATATATAACAACCAATTTGTAACCAAACTCCAGAAATGAACTCTTCTGATATAATTATCTAATTAGTGGCTATTTCTTATAATTAAGTGAAATGTATTTATTATTTTACTATGTAAAAGAATATATATATATATACACATACATGCTGCAGGGTAGAGAGTTTTGGGAATTAACTATATGGCAAATATTCAATTATTATTAATGCATATATCTTGTATATCGAAATGATTCACCAGAGACAATATTCTTTAATATTAAGTTCATGAAAATTAAAAAATGAAACTTTCAAGGAAGTGAAACAAAAATCTCTCTTCCTGTGTGTTAGTTACATTGTAAATACTTGCCAGAGTCCAGTGTAGAGAAGGGGGAGAGGAATAACTTTATAAAGGTTCTACAGGCTGAACAGCCATAGCCTCACAAAGTTCAGAGGCTAATGCTCTAGTCTCCAAGGTGATGGTACTGAGTGTGGGGATTTCTGAGTGCTGTTTACATCGTGGGATTAGTGAACTTGTTAAAGAGACTCAAGGTGACTCTTCTTTTCCACTGTGTTAGGACAGAGCAAGAAGATGGAGTATAACAGCAAGAGGCTGTCACCTAAAATCACCCTTGTGTACTTGATCTTGATCTTCCCATGCTGCAGAACTAGCAGATGACATTTTACTGTTTATTAACTATCCAGTTTATGGTATTTTATGAAACAGAAAAGGAATCTGAGAAAAACCGCTTTCATTGGACGGTGATAATGGTAGGTCATGTTAACAGCAGACGTCCTTGCTATAATGTTACAAGAACTCTGGCCTTTTACCTCTGCTATCTTACACCCTCAAGCTCCCTTGTGTCTACCTTCACTATCATAGACAGCAAATAATCCTAAATTTACAGACACTGTACAAAACACTACACTTGTTACACAGAATGGAGTCAAGTTCAACCAAAATAAAGAAAATCAGAGAAACTGTTACAAGGTGGTAAAGCAAAAGAGGACTCCATTACTAAAGGAAATATACATGCTGTCCTAGAAAGGACAGTGGAAAAGAGAAAACCTTTAGATAAAACCTAAGAAAACTAGGATGAACTGTGAACTTTACCATTATAAAAGATCAGTATTGATTCATTAGTTGTGACAAATGAACTGTAAGACAATAAGATAATAAAATTAGAGACAATGGATATGGCTACACAGTCTTTGAAATTTTTGTGCAATATAAAATGCAAAAGATATTTTTTTAAAGCGAGTAAAAAGATTATATTCTTTCTAAATGTGAGTTTAGCTGTGACTTTTTTTAAAACAAGAAACGCACTATTATGGGATTCATTAAATGACATGATCAGGATTCAGTGTTTTGGGTAATGATAAAAAGTCATTTGTCTCTGAGCATTCTCTATACATCACATGAATATTGGTACATGACTTAGGCATCTGTGGTATATTTATTTGTTGGCAAACTTGAATATTACACATAAACATGTTTTTCCTGCCTTGTACCTAATTCAGACATATGTTAGGCATATTGATAGTGCATCATAATTTACATAGCAGTGGGGTAACTACAATATTCCAAGTGGTAAAGACCCATAAACTGTAGGATCTTCTGGAACCCTTAGTGAGAAGGAGATTTTAATTTACTTTGGCAATTACTTTCTCTTGGAAAAAATTCCGTACTTCCTGAGAGTAAGAATATACATTTTTTCAGAGAACAAATAAATAGCAATGCAGTAAATTAATCAATCTCTATAATATATATTTATTTAAATCATTTACTCTTCCAAAGTATATAAGTCATAAAGAGAAGAAATACTCTAATGTAATTATTTGGAGTATCTTTACCTTACAAATGACATGAGAATGAAACTCTCATATCCATTCTTATTTCTGTGTCCTATTAATTAACATGTAAAAAAATGACTTATCAAGAGATAGAATATAATGTTCAGCAAGTACCTTATTGTCTTTAACAGAATTAAATTTAGTAGCAAGCCTCAAACCCTATGAGTTCAATTTTATTTCTTCAATAATAGGCACAACAGTCAATACTAATTTCCACACAATCAGGGGCAAATAATCTTTCAGCTCAGTTAATTCTATCTGGGTAGATTGTTATGTGAGAAATTCTTTCCTGTATAAGAAATATCATTTTTACCCTGGTCAATAAGGACCTGGAAATGATTAAAGGTTTTTGGATTTTCTGTTTACTCCACAGAGATTTCCCCAGGAGACCATGGATAGCAGCAGTGTGGCCAGCTGGAATATGAAGCTAGGTGGACATACAGCAAAGTGATACTCGGGAACATGGGAGGTGACCAGACCCCCAACACTCTGTTCTCTGCACGACTCCTTCATTTTCCCAAGCTTAGCCAAGGGCTATTGCTCATACTGAATACATTCTTTCTCACCACTGTAGTGTGTTAAGAAGTTGATTCTTTATAAATAAAACATACATAAATGTAAATATACATGTTTAATGTTATTTTTTTATATATGTCTTCATGATGGTGAACAGGAATCTGCAAACTACACCCCACTGACTATGTATAACCCACTGCCTGATTTTGTATAGCCCATTAGTAAGATTTTTACTTTTTAATTAAAGTTGGGAAAAAAACACAAAGAAACCATATTTGGTGATATTTGAAAACTGCATGAAATTTGAATGACAATGTGCTTAATGAAAGTGTTTGGCACACTCACGTGGCTATTTGTTGGCATATTATCTGAAGTGTTGTGTACATGAGACAGAAATTATTTGGCTTCCAATGTGTGAAATATTTACAATTGACCTTTACAGAAAAAAAAAAAAAACCCTATCATTTAAAATGAAAAATCTAACTAATAAAACAATAACCATTTTATTATTAGGAATATAGTATCTAATAAGACCAGCTAAATAGCATGCAAATAAAAATGAGAAAAATAATTTCAATGCGTAAATTAAACATAAAATATTGTTAAATTTCCACTCATCATCATATTGCATAATTACTGGATCAATCTGCTATTTCTCTATATTACATTCTTTCCTAAATATGCTTTCCAGCTAAGTGACTCATCAGTTGAACATTAAAATAATTGTCTTTTAGGATTGTCTAGTAGAAGACATAAAAAAGGGTAATATCAAAATGGTACTATAAAAAGAACTATAAAAGAAAATGAAAAGTATTTATTCATAGGGACATATACACATATTTTCACATTGTTTGAGATATTAAATAAATCAAAAGTTATGAGTGTTAGATTTGAAATAGATTATGGAAATTAATTTAATTATTTGCACATGTTGACTATACATTTTCTAATTCCAACTTTAGAATGAGAAGTAGAAAGTTGGAGTTTAAAAAAAAAGATTTAACTTTTTCTGATCATATTCAACATGAAGTCAATCCCTTCTTTTAGTAAAACTACAGTGACTAATAAGTTACCAGGGAAATGTTGATTGATGACAATATAGAAGCAAAAAAATTATTTTGAGACCTTTCCTCCAATTTTAGTGAATAATATTTCATGTCTTTCTCCAACTGTATTTTTGGAGGAAGTAGCTGACAGCAAAAACAACAGACAATAATCAAAAGTCTCAATAAACTTTTTTGAAAATGATATAACAGAGAAAAAAGTGCAATTATCTGCACTTGTACGCATATTCATTAATAAATTTCTCTGTTTGTTATTAAATTACAAGTCTTTTGGGTGATCATCCCATAAGAAGAAGTGTTTTTGTTGTTTGCTTGTTTGTTTGTTTGCAGTACCAGGGAATGAATTTGGGCCCTTGTGCTTCCAAGGTAGGTGCAGAACTACTTGACCTAAAATCCCTTGCCCGAAAAAGTGTTTTTAAAAATAATTCATATTTTTTAAAGTTTATAGAGGCATTTCAACATTTATCATATTTTAGGCCCAATATGTAAATGGTGCCGTAAAGCAGTGAGGAGCTGGGTCTGGAGAACACGCAGTGATCGCCACCCTCCTCTCTGTGTGAAGAGTTAGATTATCACACAGGGCTTTCTGAGGGAGTCCTCGGATGTGAAAGGGCTGTGACTGAGCCTGGGGCCTTATGCAGATCCCACGCTGTACCCAGCCAACCCATAGCTCAGTGGGCTGTTTGCTCACTCCAGTCTCCGAGTCATTCAAGGATGAACCACTGGTCAGACTTTTGCCATCTACCAGGTGCACAGACAGCGAGGCCTCTACAGTGAGTACAACATATTTGGCAGCACAGCCACCCCATGTATCATAAAACTAGTTGGCTTATCACTCTCTCCCAGAAGGAAATAAACAACAAAAGTCTACTGAATTCAATAGAGCCCTGAGGCTGACAATGTACCACTGACTGAATCTTCCTGGTGGTGAAGGCTGGCAGAGTGCCACATGTATACAGCATAATTTCATCATGTTGGAGAAGAGAGGTAATACGACAAGCTCTATGTAAATGGAGTCTGAAAGCAAAGAGGAGAAGCTATGCTTGCACTTGACAAAGCAGATTTCAGTTCACAATTACCCAGAAGACACAAAGAAGATCACCACACATTGGTGAAAAAAATAATCCACTGAGAAGACATAATAACTATAGACCTGTATGCATTGAATGATGTCGAATTCAAGATCACAAAATAAATATTACCAGCTATAAAGGAACAGATAGTTTCCAAGGTAATAAGAATGAGTGACTTCAATATTTCACTGTTACTAATAAATTATTCAGATTTTTAAAATTACCATAAAGTTCCAGATGTGGTGGCTCACACCTGTAATCCCAGCACTTGGGAGGCAGAGGCAGGAGGATTGCTGTGATGTGAGTTTGAAGGTGAGCTCAGGGCCAGCCTGAACTACAAAGCAAGACCCTGTCTCAAAAAAAAAATTATCATAAAAATGTAATAGTGAAAATGTAAAACAGATAAAAAGATGACTTAATAGATATATACAGAATATTTCATTCATATTCAAAAATCATATTATTTTCAACAAGTAATAGAATGTTCTATCAGATAATGAAATATTAAATTATAAACTTTAACATTTTATTAAAATGCCAAAAGTTTAAATAGTTTCTTGCATCATGAACTCATAATAGAATGAAACTTGAAAGCAACAGCAAGAAAAATTAGTTTTTACGAATAGAGGGAAATTGAACAACTCATTTTAGAATGTTTAGTGATGCATTTTAATAAATGAAGGAAAAAACTGAAAAATTTCTAGAGTCAAACAAAAATAAAAATACAACATGTAAGGACTTGTAGGATACAGTGAAGGTATTCCTAATAACAATGATTTTTAGCTTTGACTACCTGTATATTAAAAACTCAGAAAAATTTGAGATGAGTAACCTAATGGTACACCTCATAGTAACAGAAAAATGAGAACAAACCTAATTTACCCCACAGAAGGAAGATATACAAAGGATCAGCATTAAAATTAATGAAATAGATCCTATAAAAGTCTCTGGAGAGAAACAGTTGGTTCTTTGAAAAGATAAAACTAGTGAACTTTTGGTCAAACTAAGCAAAGAAAAAGAGTAAAGACATAAATGAATATAATTAAAGAACAAGAATGGGTCATTACCACAGACACTATGCTTGTTTGTTTGTTTGTTTTGCATATTTTTTTTACCTGGAATCAAATTTTTTGACCTTGAGCTTGCAAAGAAGGTGCCAGAATCACTAAGCTACATCTGTGGCCCTAAAACAGACACTATGGAAACCAAGGATCATTAAAAAATATTTTTAAAACCTATATTCTAATAAATTAAAGACTCTAGAAAAAATGGGTATATCTCTACAAACATAGAACCCACCAAAACTCAGCCAAGGTGACATAAAAATTATAAACAAATTGATAACATGTAAAAGAAGATTCAAGTATAAAAAAAGAGACACTCAATACAGAAAAGACCAGGAGAAAATAGATTCTCAGCTTAATGTTACCAAACCTTTAAATAAATGTCATCAATGCTCATCAAACTCTTCTATAAAATAGAAAGGGAAGGAAGGATTGAATCCAATTTCTACACTTTACAAGGTGAATATAACCCTGATACCAAAACTACAGACACAGCAAGAAAAAAAAAAATGTAGACCAACTTCTTCATGAACGTAGACAGAAAAATCCTTAGTAAAACACTTGTCAACCAAATACAACAATATATTGAAAATTTGGTTTCACCACAGGGAGACAAGAATGGTTTAATATATACAAATCAATAAATACAATGCACATCATCCATAGAATCAAGGATAAAAATCGAAAAGATGCAGAAAAAGGAGTCTACAAAATTTAATAAAAAGTCTGATGGAAGCAGGTAAAGAGGATCATATCTTAATAATAATGATACATGGAACAAATTCATATCTGACCAAGATATGAATATATCCTTTAAAACCAAGAAAAGCATAAGAAAGTTCACACTTGCCATTTCAATACAATGCTTCGAAGTTTAACCAGAGCACTTAAGAAGGCTACCCATTGGAAAGGAAGAAGCTCAACTGTCCTTTACAAAGGACATCATCCTGTTCTTAAGAGACCCTAAAGATGCCACCAAAAGATGAAGACCTCGTAAACAAATCCAACAAGGTAGCGGGATAGAAAATCAACATGAAAAAATTCATAGTTATTCTGGGTACCAAATATAAACTTGCTGACACAGAAATCAGGAAATCATTTCTAATAAGATAAGGTCAAGTAAAATGAAATACTTAAGAGTGAACCCAATCAAAGAGGTAACTTTTTCTGCAAATAAAATAGAATATTAAAGAAAAAAATGTAAACACATTAGAGATGGAAAGACCTCCCATGTTCATGGATCAGTGGAGTTATTATTAATGACCCCATGACCAATACTGATGCAAAGTATTCTTTATCATGTAAAGCAAAATAAGCCACACTCAGGCTTTCATCACACATATTCCCTAATACATGAAATGAAAAATAAATTTTAAAAAGGACATGAAAGTGGAAAGGAAGCATCTAGGCAGTGGAAAGGAGTCAGGGGGCAGGGGTGGAAGGAGAGATGAGTGGGGAAGGATGCGATCAGGGTACAGTATATACATGTACAAAAATGCCACAGACACCCAGTAGTCTGTGAAATTAATATGCATTAATAAAATACAGCTATGTTAATAAAATAGGAAAGAAAATGTAATCATAAGTCACATGTACTTAGTCAATAAGATGCTGATTATAGAAAAATAATCTAAATGTAATAAAAAAGTAAGCTACCTGAGGGTGATAGCAGAATATGGCAGTTTTATCATGCTTAAGAGATTACTAAAATAATGTATAAAATGCATGTTAACAAAATCAATATACATCTTAGAAATATGGATGCAATCAGAAAATGGCTCCAAAAGTCACAATTAAATTATCTGTGTGTTTACAGTTATTGATAAACCCTATTTAGACAGCCCTGAAAGGTAAGAATTAAAGACTAGGAATATAAAAGTGTATACTAAATATTTCCTTCTTTCCTTTTTGTCTTTTCTGATGTATAAATGGCAGGATGAAGCTATTTGAACAGCAACTTGAATGCAATATCAAACCAAGAGATACATTTTTCAACTCCATTGGGCTGAATTTGACCTTGAATTTTCAATATCACTTCAATGATCTTGTACAAGTTATACATCTTGTTTTGTTGCTTGAGAAGTTATGAGAATTGAAGATTATATATAAAAAATTCTTAGAGTTTAGACTTTGACCCCATTATTGAAAATAACAAACATCTTCAAGTTTAGGATTTTCATACGTACATTTTTTTCCATCTTTAACTGTGATTTATTGATTGCTTGTTTCAGTTATTCTCTATGACTCTTCCTGAGTTGTTCATGTACTGACTTAAAATGTGGTCTCTATACAAGGATTACTAGGAAAGTCTCTACCTGAGGATGCACTAGAATTTCAGTATTTTCTTCCCATCTCGATTTGATTTTGATACATAGATATGTTAACAAAATGAGAAACTTGGTATCAGAGTTACTTGGCAGTGCAAAATCATGAGTGAATACTAATTCATGCCCTTTTCCTTCTATATCTGAACACCCCCCTTTGACAATATTTAACCAACTAACCCACAAGATGATGGAAAATAAAATATGGTGCATGTTAAGCCGCTTCTGCCATACATTTGCATGTATGCTTATCTATGTCATCAGTTAAGTAAAATCCTCTTATCACATGGTTTGAAAGGATGAATTGTCTTTCAAACTGGCAAAGCTATGAAGAGTTTCAAGGTGACGTCTGCTCCTCATTTTTTCAGCTTGCAGTCCTGAAAGCACTTAATATTACATTTTGATAGTAGTGCTTTTAGAGTATTTTATGGGACACACTAAGCAGAGACAATTAAAGTGTAATCCAAGTTTTCTTATTATATACTATACATCTTTCTTTAATAGTAACTATAGTGTTTCGGTGTATTGAGGCATGTGTGTCTTTTTCTACTTCCTTAGGAGTCAATGCAAAATGGACAGCAAGGATATGATGGCATATTTGATGGGAAAACTGGGACTAATTACTTAACTTTTCTGAGACCTTGTTTCTTTATTCATATAAATGAAAATTATAAAACTCCAGGTTTGTTGAGATTATTAAGTGTAATACTTTGTTTTCTGCTAAGAAGTGAGTATTATTAAAAATACAAGTTCTTCTACCTTCAGCAGACTGTGGTCTTTGAGGATAGGAACCATTTTGGTAATCTTCATGCTACTGGCCTCCAGTACAGGGGAAGGATGTAATAATTTTTATAAAATTACTCAGTGAATAAACAAATAGATGACTACATTGGTAATGCTTCCTGGGTATTTTCAGGAAGTGTGTTTTTTGAAGTCCTACAGTCAATGAATGATTTCATTATACTTTGGATCACTGATTCTGACAATATCCAGAACTGTACAAGGCTTAAAAATATATTTCATCCAATTTATGAATCACAGGAGGCATTTAACCTGAAACTCCCCTTTCAACAACATGAATCACACCCTGGGTGTTCTACCACCAAGAACACTTCTCTTTCAGACATCAGGAAACACATCTTGCTCTTCAGCTTGTTCTGAGTGACAAACCAGAGCTGACTAAATCTTAGTCACACTCTAGACCTGGGGAAGATCTTTTGTAGGAGGCCACAGTTTTTCAGGATTCCTATAGGATTCTGATGAAATCTAGTTTAATAAAGGCAGAAACCAAGTAAAAAAGATAAGAAATTATTTTAAGTCAAGATGTGACCTTTCCCTTACCCTGAGCCCTTGATGTGGCTCAAGGTGTGACCTTTCCCTTACTCTGTCCACACCTGGGAAGGATAGCATCCTGAGAGAGAACCAATGACAGTTCCAGAGGAAGGAATCAGATGTTTGCCTTGGCAAATTATTTCAAGTACAGCACATGGATCCTGCACACATTTATTATATATACATAAATTATTCACATGTTTACTTATAAATGCACGCAAATATCACATTTATGTGATTAGATTTTTGTCACTATCTGTAGAACTCTTAGTTGTCATGTTATTTAATAAACAAAATAAAAGTATTATAGGAGAATCTATCACTCAAAAGTAAGGAATAGGTGCAGCCATGCTGGGAATGGGATTGTGCTGAGCAGCTTTGCCTCACCTGAACAGTGCTTGCACACTGACGTTTTGTAGGACCACAGCGTGAAACTCAAGCCTGGAATCTGATCTACACAGTGTTGGGTTGTGGTCAGACTTATGCAAAGGTCTAATAGTCAATGATGTGAGGAAGGTGACCCAGGAAGAAATCATGTCTTAAGGGTTCTAAATATTAGCAAGAAAGATAACTTGTAACAAGCTGTTGACAGACATTAATCTGGTAATTAAACCAAAAACACTAATAATAGCAAAAACATTAATTGAGAAAGAAAACCATATATAACCCAAACTCAGAATTGCCAGTCTACAAAGAGAAAATTAGAGACCAATGAAATAGGCCACACTGAAACACAATTCCCCGGACTCCCTGAACTGGCAGCAAAAGAGGATATGGAAAAAAACAAAATCAGAAATAATCTCTCAGATAACAGCACAGATGATTATCAGGGTGAATGACACAGATAAAAAAAAAATAGAGGACCTCAGGAACACGATGGAATCCAGCATAGGAAATGGAATTCATTCAACTGACTAAAATGGAAATTCAAGAGATTAAAAACTCTACTGAAAGCTTACATAATAAAGCTAAAAAATCTGAAGACAGAATTTACACAGACAGATGAGTTCATGACAAGGAAAGGAAATACTTCTTAAAAATAGTAAGGAACCATGAAAAATCAATCCAGCAGCTTCTAGATGATGTAAAAAGGAACAATTTAAGGCTAATAAGAGTCAATCAAGAATCAGGACAGGGCTAATGTGATTAAAATAAAACTATTCACAGATGTAATGGCAGAAAACTTTCCAAGCAAGAGAAAATAATTTGACATAAAGGTAACTGAGAGATACAGGATTCCAAATAACTGATCACAAAAAAAAAAAAAAAAAAAAATCTACACCTGGGCATATAATAATCACAATACCAAAATCTTATCATATGAACAAAATATTTAAAACAGAAAAGAAACAGATCACATACAAAGGAAAGCTCATCAGAATTACAGCAGGCTTTTCAACACAAATCCTTAAAGGGGAGGCTGGAGTGAAGTATTTCAAGCCCTATAAGAAAGCAATTTCAAACTTAGATCGATTTATACTGGAAAACTAACCTTCAAAATCAATGAGGAAATAAGATATTTCCACAACAAAGAACACCTGAGACATTTCATGAATACTAAACTTGCATTAGAAAAAATTCTGAATAATATCCTAGTAAAAGAAAGTGAGTCTTATAACTCCATGAGGCCAACAGGATTAAGCCACTAGGCAAGAAAATAAAGGAAGGAAAATAATAATAAAAGAACCAACTACAGAAAAAATATCATTGCAAGGACAAATCAACACATATCAGTTATAAACATCAATGGTTTAAATTCACCATTTATAAGACATAAAATGGCAGAATGGATCAAGCAGCAAGATCCAACAATATGCTGTATTCAAGAAACACATTTAATTGAAAAAAATCTGTAGGCTAAAAGTAAAAGGATGAAAAGCAATTCTCCATGCAATAGGAAACCTCAAAGGAGGAGTGCCTATCTTATTTGCAGATAATGTCAATTTCAAAACAAAATTAATTTAGAGAGAAAAAGAAAGTCACTATACTCTCATACAAGAAATAATTCAACAGGAAAAGATATAAGTCATAAATATATACATACCAAATGTTAGTACACTCAACTATATAAAAGAAGTATTAATAGATATGAAAAAACACATTAGCACTAATATAATAATAGTAGAGAACTTTAATACCCCACTGTCACAAATAGAAAGATCAACTAGGAAAAAATCAATAATGAAATACTAGAATTGAATCAAACTTTTGAACAAATGGACTTAATAGATGCCTACAGAATATTCCACTCCACAAAATCAGCATAAACATTCTTCTCTGCTGCAAACGGGTCATTCTCCAAAACAGACCACACATTAATTCATAGAACTTGTTTAAGTAAACGCAAAGGAACTGAAGCTGTCGCTTGTCTATTATCAGACCACAGTAGCTTGAAATGGGAGGTGAATAGTAAAATAAATTCCAAGAACTTCATAAACACATGGAAGTTGAATAACACTTTCTGAATAACCAAATGGTCACAGATGAAATTGAAGAAAAAATTAGAAATTAGTTTCTGATATTAAATGATGATGCCAGTACAAATATAGGAATCTATGGGACACATAATTCAATGTTATGAGAAAAACTCATAGCAGTAAATGCCCACACTGGGAAAACACAGTGGGTTCAAATAAATAACCTACTTTGAACCTCAACCTTATAGAAAAAGAAAACTGAGATAAATCCAAAACTCATAAAAGGGAGGAGATTATAAGGATTAGAGGAGACATAAATGTGATGGAGACTAAGGAAATGATACCAAAAAAAATCAATAAACTGAAGAGTTGATCCTTTGAAAAAATAAATAAAATTGACCAACCCTTAGCCAACTTTCCCCCCACCCCCCAAGAAAAGGGAAGGAAAAGTCTCAAATCTACATAATTATGAATGAAATGGGTGAAACCACAATAGATCCAGTAGAAATCCAGAGGACAATAAATACTTACTTAAAAACCTGTACTCCAACAAGATAGGAAACAGAGAAGACAAATTCTTAGACACATATGAACTCCCAAAGTTGAACAAAGGAGAAATAAAAAGGCTAAACACCCCATTGTCAATCTCTGAAACTGAAAATAGAATTAAAATCTACCAAGAAGGAAAAGTGCTGATATCTATGGGCTCATTGATGAATTCTATGGGACATTTAGATCAGAGTTAATGTCATTATTTTTCAAATTCTTTAATTAAATTGAAAGAGACACAAGATTCCCAAAATCATTCTTTGAAATGACCATTATCTTGATTAGGAAAATAGAGAAAGATTCAACCAATAAAGAGAACTATGTGGTAATCTTTCATTTGTGGTAACACAAATGCTAAAATCCTCAATAAGATACTGGCAAATTGAAAACAGAGAATCACCCAGAAGATTATACTACCCTGGATTCATCCCAGAAATGCAAGGATGGTTCAATATATATATATAAATCAATACAAATAATACACTATATTAACAGTTCCAAGAACAAAACCATATGGTCATCTCAACAGATGCAGAAAAAGTGCTTGACAAATCCAACACCCATTCATGATTAAAACCCTACTTAATATTGGAATAGATGATCTTTACCTCAACCTGATAAAAAGCTATTTATGAAAAACCAACAGCCAAACCTGCACAGCAAGAGAATATATTAACAGAGTGAAAAGACAGCCTACAAGTTGAAAAAAAATTACCAACTGTTCCTCAGTTATAGGACTACTATTTGAAATATATAAAAACTTTAAAATCAGCTCCTCCAAATGTAAAGACTTAATTCAAAAATGGGCATCTAAAATGCACTGACATTTTTCAGATGAACAAGAAAAGGCAGCTAAGAAACATATGAGAAAAAGTTCAGCATCACTGGTCATTCAAGAGATGCAGATGAAAACAACACTGAGATTTTATCTCACTCAAGAAAGAGCTGCTACCAAGAAATCAATCAACAACAAATACTGGCAGGGCTGTGGGAAGAAAGGGTCCCTTCTTCACTATTGGTAGGAAATGTAAATATAACCACTATGGAAATCACAGTGGAGATGCCTCAAAACGCTAGGCTTAGAGGTCTTATTTGACCCTTGTACTTCCCTGCTAGGAATATACAGGAAATAATTTTAAAATAATACCACAGTGACATATATATACCCATGTTTCCAGCAGTTCCATTTGTAATAGCTAAGTCTTCTAAACAGCCCAAATGCCAATCAACTGGAGACTGGCTAAAGAAGGTTTTTTTTGTTTGTTTGTTTGGTTTTTTTTGTTTTTTCTTTTCTTTTCTTTTTAAGAAAACAGAATTACTCAGCCATGAGGAATGATATACTAGAAACATTTGTACTTAAATGGATGTATCTTGAGGACATACTCATAAGTGAAACAAGACACAGATATATAAATACCATATTGCTTTTCTACTATGTAGAACTAAAGGTGTAAATGGAATCCAGAATGTTTGATAGATAGATAGATAGATAATGCAAAATAGGAGGAAAATGTTCAAATATAAAAGGGAAAAGGGATAAGGAGGGAAAAATAATGTTACTGAAGACAAACAGAGCAAAAACCTAAAAAATCCTACATCTTGTAATTCATGATTGACACAAAATGAAGGAGTTCCAAATGCTCTTCAATGACTTTATAAAAGCTTCAAAACAAGTTTTTCATTATTTGCACCTTTGATTACATGACTTTGGAGTTAAGGATTATTAAAAGCTAAGTGATAGTTGTAATATCAGTGATACAGTAATAACAGAAGCCATGATTAATTTGATATAACATTTAAAGGACTCTATTGGTATAGAGGATATATCAGTTTATTTAAGCTTAATGTCTTCAGTGTTTTTTGCTAGTATTTTTAGACAAGATGAAATTTAAAAAGTTGAAATAATAAGTGCAATGTGATATGGTTAATAGAATGCAAATGGGAATTGAAATCCAAGAGTAAATACTCCAAATGCTTAAATTCTTGAGTTTCTTATCACAGAAGACTGTCTCATAATGATTAAAACAGCCCATATGGGACACACACACACACACACACACACACACACACACACACACTTGAATGCAAGAACACTCTATCATTGGTTCACTTGTTAAATTGTACAATTAAATAACAGTGGTAAAAGTTGTTGCTAGAAGATTATAGGATTCATCCACTACCAAAACTGTGGAGAACAGGTAAAAATTTGATGAAATTATTTGTTAAACCTGGCAACATTACCGTATTAATTTTGCTAATTATTGGGGTCATGGACACAGTAACTAGTTTTTCCTTCCAGTGAGGAAAACACTTCGTATGGCATGCCTGCCTCATTTGTGAGTCCTGAAATAACACTATGATTTAGTTTCCTAGGTGAGAAAAATAAAGTTCAGAAGAGGTTATAGTTAATTTTTTCCATCTTTGTAAACACATTCCTCTCTTGTCGTACAAAGGAAAGATTAACCAAGAAAGAGATTGTACCCTGGATTGTGCCTTCAGCTTCCTTGTCTCCAACCCACAGAGCTACACTCAAAAGACGCAGAATACTTTCACTGTTTTTAACATCAAATGGATGGGGAAAAAAAGGATAAATCACAAAGGTGATTGTTATTTGCTCTTCACTTGACTGGCTTCCTGGTCTCCTTTTATAAAGAACTTGTTACTGGGCTGGAGATGATGGCCCCTGCCTGTAAACACAGCCATCTGGGAGGCTGAGGCAGGAGTGTGACAGGAGGATCACAAATCTGAGTTCAGCGTGGACACCTAGGAGATTAAGAAGATCTTGTCCAAAAAAAAATCCTAATTACTAAATAAATTAAAAGGGTTAGAGATGTTTATTCATTGTGAAGGCCCCAGGTCTCATATCCCCACTACCAAAAATAAATGTATTATTAATAAAATAATCTGAAGACAGTGTGTCCAAGGAGTGAATAATTGTAATTACAAAAAGAATGATGGCACTTTATTTTTGCTCCTTTACCTTATAGCTGCAGGTCATCTCAGCTCCAGATTATATACTCATTGCTGGTGCCTGCAGAGAACTGTGTATGGTAAACACACTTCCTGCTATGGGCACCGAGTGAAGGGAATCCCATGGAAGGCACTCTGACTTAGTTTACTAGCTGCACTCCTGTAGCAGCAAATATAATATTTCCACATATATTCGTGCTTCTCCAAGTAGCTTCACAATTGCGGTGAGAAGCTGATCCCTCTTGGTAGAAAAGTGTCAGCTGGTGCATGGAGTTGCAACAGGAGGAAAGACTGGTGAGGAGAGCTGCTTTAGGGGAAAGCCAGGGGTGGACTTCACACCCCTGTGAATGAAAAATGCTTTTACCAGCCAACCAACCAACAGGCCCAGCCAAATGGACAAACAGAACAAAACATGTCACTCTGGAGGTCGAGAGACTAGCGTGAGGGAAAGTACAGGGAGGGTTTTATCAAGAGTGCTAGTTACACTGCCATAGGTGTGAGAAGGTGCTGTGTGCTGTTGCACAATAAAGTGACCACACATAATTAGATACTATGTGTCTCCAGAAGCTTGGAGAAAGACTACTGAATGGTTTTGAATATCAAGTGAAGAAATGAGAGGGGACTGGTAAAAAGATATATTTACAAGATATATTTAAAGATATATTTACAAGATATATTTAATCTTATTTAAACACCTATGTCTACATCTGTCAAAACTTCACATGGAACCTCATTGTTGCATATAATTTTTGTCTTTAGGTACTAATTTCAAAAATTAAATTTTAAACATGAATTTTAGAAAATAGTAAAATTTTCCAAACATGCAGCATATTTTCATATTGCAAGATGACATCTGAATGCAAATAATGTTCTTGTGTAGAAAATATAATCTCTGTACCTCTTTGAACCAAACGAATGTGCAAATTGGCAAGCTTATGTAATTTTATTTTATTAACACATGTTCTCTGCAGAACGTCTATCATCAACTACATAAGAGTAAACTTATCCTTCCAATAATCTACCATCCATTCAGGTATGACCGCATGAACTTCTCATTTTATACATGCATACAGATATGGGAAGTGGATTATTCTTTATGAATGTATAGAAAAATATGCAATGACTTTGTGAAATAATATTTCAGGCTGAAGACTTGATTTGTGATTTAATTCTTACATGTCTGAAAATGGCTGAAAGTTTTGCTGAATTAATTTACATCAGCTGCGAAGGATATTTTATATAAGCCTAAATAAAATGCAACAAAATATTCATTGTCTCTATGAAGATGAAGTGTTAGAGAGAAGTTGGTTCACCCCAAAATATTATGAAATAAAATTATGTCTGTCACAACAAGCAGAACCATGATCTAGCCTTCAAAAAACAAAATATAATTCATTATTTGGCTTTTTACAATTTTATAACATAAAAATATATGCTCTGGAAAAGTAAAAATGGCTACATGCGAAATGTGAGATACATTTTCCAACAAAGAAAACATAACAAATTTTTCAATAATGAAACCTAATCATCTCTACAGATGATTTTCAGCTATTGATTGATTAAGCTAAGTATAATAAAGATAAACCTCAGAACGGGTTTCACATTGAATTTATTTTTACTTCACTGTATTTCTTTAGGGTTTTGGTTTTTGAGTAGTATTTAGTTAAGTAGTCCAGGCTGGCCTTGAGCTCACTATGTAGCCCAGGATGGGCTCCAACTCCCTTCTTCCTGCCTCCACTTTCCCTGGGCCCCTTAGAGGTAATTTCTATGTTTGTGAGTGAGAATTTTATAAATAGAAGGCCTTGAAGAGTCATTTCCTGATAGAATAATCAGTAACATAATCTAAAATTAAATTACAAGGATATTGATGTTTTCCTCTTAGTATATTCCCTTAATCACTTACAATAGCATTAAACTTTGATTTCTTTATCAACTACTGTTTGTAATAATATGTATGTACTGGACAAAGACAAATGAGGGAAAGTCATGTTTTAGTAAATATCGGCCTTATCCAGCCAAATAGGAAGTTGCTCCTTCTGCGTCTTTTTGTTGCTTATTCTGCATCTTTTGAGTGTAGCTCTGTGGGTTGGAGACAAGGAAGCTGAAGGCACAATCCAGGGTACAATCTCTTTCTTGGTTAATCTTTCCTTTGTACAACAAAGTTGGGACACAAACAATATGCTGATTTTCTAGGAATATAGTTTAGCAATAATTGAAACAGCCACACATGAGTTTTATTCTTATAATTACGAAAAGATCTGGAAAAACACATGTGCAATTAATTTCCAAATAAGAGAAAGACATATTGGCCATCAAAGTACTATAATTACTCTACCTGTCTAGGTCTGGTGAGCAAAGCGAGGGGAAGCCGAGCTCTGGAAAGCGAAGATGCACCGTGCTTACACAGGTGCTGAGAGCAAATGATACGGTGCTTGGAGTACTACTCACCCACAAAGAATGTCAAATTAGAGACATTCATAGCTAAATGGATGTCGCTCCAGGCCATACTCAGCAGTGAAATAAAGAAGGGACAAATGGGCAAAAACCATATCGCTTCTCTAGTGTGAGAATCTGAAGATGTAAATGAGGTCCAGAATGTATGATAGGTGTTGTGAAACAGGAAGACAATGTTCAAAAGGAAACAGTAGCTGGGTGGGGACACAGAAAAGCAAAGAAAGAATAGAAAAAAATTTGATGGAAAAAGGGAAAACAATGGAAACAAAACTTATATATGGGAGAGGACTTGAAGGGAGGGAAAGACAATGGGAAAAATAAAATCAACTTATTTTATGTACAGGTGCAAACTGCCAATGAGGAATATGATGATAATGTATTCCTAAAATGTACCAGTAAACTCAATTTATTTAAAAAAACATTCATCCCATATAAAAGAAAGCAAATCAAGAGATCTCATGTACAGAACAGAAGTGGGAGAGGTGGTGGGTGGGGGAAAGACCCAGGTTTTGAACTGGCTTTGCAACCAGAAAAGGATGGCAATAAATAGTGGGAGAGAATTTTTGTTTATATCCTTTAATTAAGCTTGTTTTTAAAATTCAACTTAAAATTCATTGTAGTCTCAAAGCTGGGGAAAAGCATCAATTACCATTTTTTTCTTTCCTTGATGAAGAAACTAATCATACAGTTAGTAAACATTTTCTGGATTCTTTGTTCTATGAATGGAGAAGGTATTCATTCCTCTTACCTCGTCAGTAGCTGCAGGGTTGGGGATCTGTATCTCCCTCACGCCATCTAAATATATTTCCTTTCATTCTGTAAACTCGAGTCTTGGCGACATTGGGCTAACCCCTGAAGTCTTCCTCCTCCTTCAGAACCAGCACTTCTTTCCCAGATAATGTCAGTAACCCTTGTGGCTTTGCCCATAAAGCAATTAAACTGTTGCAATGCATTTCCTCAAAAGAGGCTGGGGCATTTTTCTTTCTAACCATAGTCAGGCAGGTCTTTATGATGTCAGAAAGGAAAGGCAGGGAAAATGAACTTTAAGTGAAAAATCAGGTCAGTTGGAATGTGGGCCTTTGACATGCAGCCCCTGATCTACTAGCAAGAGTTCAGCAGGTAGGTAGCTCTGCTTCTCCCCTTTTCCTGCACTGCTCACGTGCCAACCAAGAACACACTCAGCTGAGAAGCTCAACATGGAGAGAACGGCCGATCCCTACGCCCGAGAAAGCTGTACAGTGTGTGAGATGTGCGGGACAGAGACACCGAAATGGAGTCCCCTTTTGAGTCTCAGCTCGAAGCCTTACAGGCTAAAAAGGTTCTGTAATTTTCTTGAGTACAGATAACTGGAAAGATCTGCATATTAAACACTGATCCATGTTTAGACCACGTGAGCTGTCTTCATGACGTCTTTCTTAAAATCAGTACTCACAGCTCACAGGTTGTGACCGATGTGCTCTTTTAGACTGAAATGATGGGGTTTTATCTACAAAGTGCCTCTGCCACCCCAGGACCTCTCTGTACCCAGCTCTCAGAGGGCAGCTTGGGCACCACGATTTCATCCTCACACAGAGATAAAGACAGACCCAAGGTCAGAAGTGGAGCAAAGGGGAAAATACACACAATCTACTTCTTGATAGAAATCATGCCAGGATTGTACCTGGGACTCTCAGTTTTATAGTGTCCTGGTTCAAAAGTGACTTTTACTGTCATGGGTGCTTTGGAAAGAAGAGTCCACAGAGGGACAATTGTGACAGAAGAGGAAGAGGAAGAGCACGGAAGGAGAAAGGGCCCAGAAAGTTCCACTCATAACTGATTTCCAGTAATGTCAGTGGCTCCCATAGCAACAGCAATAGATCTGCATAACCTGGGCAGCCACCAAGACACCTGGACCTCATGGACATACTTCCTCTCACCGCCTGCGACTCCCTCCAAAGAACTATGGGAGCTGTCAAGTCTGTGGCAGATTCAAGCTGACAGACAATGTGTTTTAATGAAGACATGTCTTATGCTAGAGATGCGACACGTCTCCTACTTTTGAAACTGTGAGAAATCTTTCTTTACAGCTCTTTGGGTCTAATTTCCAAGAGTCTAAAGGGTAACCGGTACCACGTCAAAGCCACGTTTTCATAAACACTGTAATGATGAACACAGCTCCTTCCAGTCCTGAGCAAGATCCAGACCCACAAACCACTCAGAAATAAAATACAGCTGAGAGAAAAATAAAAGTCAGGATAAAGAAGCAAGAGAAGACAGGTGTTTTCTAATAGCTTGTAGCTACTAGAAAGAAGCATCCAATTTATGTTGAATCACCCAGAATGTGCCAATTGTTTTTCTGCTTTAATCTCTTCTTCCTTTTTTCAATAGTTTTCCCATAGTTATATTCCAAAATAAAGATGATTCCCAAGGCATTTACTACACTCTGGGAAGATAATGCACTCATTGCTCATGGACAACCTTAATCACCACTGTTCTTGGAACCACAGTATGAAATAATAAGAACTTTTATTTTAATAGCCTTATTTTTCCACAAAACATCTTCATCGAGACCAACAGAAAATGAACTTTCTCTAACGATACAAAGATAGATTATTTTCTAAGCAAGCAAAACAGAAGAATGTTTAAGCTCATGATGGGATGGTTTGATTCTTTTAGTAAGCACCACAGGATAGCACAGACTGGAGGATATTTCTCTGCAGTAACAATGGTAATTGGTGGGCTAAAAAGAGCTTATTCAATGGTCCCCACAATTTTAACACACAGCATACACAAAGTGCTCTCCCAAGAGTTTCCCATGTGTCAGCTTTCTCTATTTCTCACATCAGCCCAGCACGGTTGATGTGGTGAAGTTCACTGCATAGAAGAACCAAGGATTCCAAGGAGGTGGAGTTAATAAACACTCAGAGTGAAAATCCAAGGTGGAATAATTCACAGCCTTCCCTTCCAGTGTAATATCACAAGCCTCTGCCCTGAATGTGGTTGTGCCAAGGCAATGAGGGTACTTACGATCTAGGTTATGTTTTTATCACTGTTCCTGGAAAACAGCTTGTGACCAGTGAGTGTTCCTTCTTATACAGCTTCACACATCAAGTAACGAAGGACTGGAGGAGTTAATGACCCCCACGTCCAACTTAGGGATCTGCAAAGTTCCACCCTCGGAATGCGGGCACTGTCACCGAAGACTAAGAGTGCAGCGATTTTGGGGACCATCTTTTCCCCACTGAGGCCACTGTCATGACTCAAGACTTATGCCTACAGTCATTATTTATTGAGGGCAATATTTACTTAATATTTATTTAATATTTATTGCACCCCTGTGGTTTTACCTGGTTACTTGTCTACCTGACTGTGTCGTGTCCCTCATGAAGCAGAGAGGTAGACAGATTCAAATCTTTCCTACAAGAGCCTGTATCTTTCCTCACCTGCCTCTGTCAGCCACAGACAGTGGATTTCACTGAAGACTCAGTTTCTCAGAAATAGCAAAGCAGTGATTGACCAGGTCTGTCCAGCAATTCACCAACAAGAAACATCTGTAGTTGAGCTTATGTGCGGTGGAAGCAGTTTTAAGAAAACACTGAAGTTCTGAGATGAGTTTGTTGTAGAAGCTGTAGCATTTACCTACTTAAAGCACAACTGCCCATAGAAAACACATATGAAGTGGAAAGAAATACACAGATGCTGGACTGTTTACTTTTTTAGAGGACTGTATTGAGATATATATCTGACAATACTTTACACTTATTGTCTGTTTATGTGGTGGCACTGGCAACTGAATCGATCACTTGTATACTGAGCTACAGTCTCAGCCATTTTAACGGTTGCTTTTATTTTGAAACAGCATCTTCTAAGTCCCAGACTGGGCTCAAATTTGTGTTTCTTCTGCCTCAGCCACTCAGCATGCTGGGATTACCACCAGGTGCCTCCACTTCCTGTTGTATATTATCTTAAAAAGATTACAGTGGATGGATAAATAACAAGCTATGGGAATGGTATGCAATGTAACCAATGAGGTTCCCTCTCTCTGTATAACCATTAAGTATAATACATGTACCTACATGTAAAATGTGTGAATTCAGAATTACTAAATAAGCAGATAAAAAAACTAAACCTTTTAATAAACCACAGTCCATTTCTACTTTTCAAGAAATAGAGTTGTAATGGAAAAAACACTGGGAAATTATAGATTTCCTGAGCCTTTCTACTTATTAACTAAAAATACCTGACTCTTAAAAGGTTTAATTGTGTGGGTTCGATAAAATATGTTCTATCTTTATCATACTTATATAAGATGCCATTGTCTGCTATTTCAACATTCCCTCTTACCATAAAACCCTTTAAATTGAAAAGAAATACACTGGATAAAACTGAACGTCAGAGCACTAGAACGATTCAAGTTATTGGAGTAGACATGGAGCTCAGGGTAAAGACCTTACCATACATGCAGCAGACCCTAAAAAAAAAAGGAAAATGTGTCATTGTCTCTACAGTGACACCCTAGGCTTGAACTTCCGCTACTCCAACAACAAGTCTGAAAAAGATCTGCTCAGTGTTTATGACCTGGCTCGACAGTCAGTCAAAACTCTGACTTGAAAAAAACCTGCACAAATGAGAGTGAGTCACGTCGTGTCTCGCCGCGAACTCTGAGGGGCGCAGCTTCAGCGTGAGTGCCACTCTCGCCCAGACAAGCCCGGTGCTGGTGTCAGGGCCTCATCATGTTGCTTTAGATTTTGTTCTTTATTTGTGTAAAATAGCGTCACCATGGCTCCCAAGAAAGTCAACGAGACCAGTAGGAAAGCTCAGATGAAAACTATGAGAACCACGGGAGAGTTCAAGAAATCGTTGTGAAATGTGTTACAGTCCTGGAAAAATGAATTTATGAGTGTAACTGCTGGGTCTGAGAACCAAGTATTTGATGTTTCATTTTTTTATGGGACAGAGCTTTCAAACTTCTCAGTGTTTGAAACATGAATTTGGAAGGAACTTAGTTCAGCAACCGAGGTATTACTATACAATAATGGAGAAAAGAGTATCCTTCATGTCACTCACAGTAAGATAAAATCTGCTTTGCCAGTAAATGGCAAACTCTGGTTGTGCATAATAAAATCCCAAACTAACTATTTACCATACTCTTTATTGGTATTTTTCTCCGAGGCAGTGCTGTCAAGATTTAAGAGCTTCACCGATCATTCCACCCTTGAGTAACTCTTCATTTCTAGCCTGAGAGGTCTTTGCTTAACGCAGGAGACACTTCTTTTTCCAAAAGGCAAAGAAACCACTTTGAGACCTTGAAGTGTTGGAGAAAGCAAACGACTCTGCTGATGACCCGAATGTCCCTGAGCTCCAACAAGAGGAAAGACCACCGGGTAACTGGGCACCACTGGGCAGAAAATACCAAACCACAGTGGTTGTTTGACAGGTTGTTTCACCTACTCTTAAGCAACCATATTTACTAAAATAGTTATGAATATTCTACCCTGTAGCTGAGGACCTGAAGCTCCAGAGCAAGGTGGTAAAGGACAGAAAGCCTGAAGCCCTCGCGCAGTGGTTACAAGGTTGCGTCATTCTCTGCGCTATCAGATTCCGTCCAAGTCGAAGACAAAAGACAGGGATAAACGGACTTGGGAAAGAAAGATAAGACATCATAAACTCCACTCAGAAAGTGAACATATATGATCTATGTGTTTGCAGCCCTTTAAAAACTGTAATAACTTTAGTGGAAGATAAATTCCACAGGGTGATTATCAAATGCTCCAGTGGATGCCATAGGCCATGAGCGAAGTCATCAAGGTGCTCTGTGTCATGTACATTACAATCAGTATCAGAATCAAACTTGGTAGTGTTGGTTTTGCTAGGGTCAGGATTTTGTATTATACAGTGTATTTTCTTTTCTACCTTTTTTTTTCCTCTCTGAAATAAATTCCCTGCTATTTTAAAGCATTCCTGAAAAGTGAGAACATGCTTCTAACAGCAACTATGATTGTGTCCATACTTGTAAGGCTATATATATATATTTTTTTTTCCCGGAACAACACTCACTGAGTTTGTCATATTATATATTGCATAGCTTTCCCCTCATTGGAGTAGCTATAAAATCATGTATGCATTGTCCATGGAGGCTTCAACAATGATCAGAAAACCAGTGATCGAGTCGATCCACTTTGTCATCCCTCACCCCTCTCCTGTGCATGCATATCAGGACGGAGATGACAGCTTCTCTTAACAACTTTCATTCTTCAGTTGTGGCACTTGAATCGGAGAGTTTAGAGTGTTTAGAGAACTCAGCAAGGGGATCGCTGAGCCAGGACCAAGCCCCCCGAGCCTCTCACATAGGCACCGACATCTCATCTCACCAGTTCCTGACCAAGGGAGCTCCTAAATCAGTGAGTTCTAACGGGGCTTCCTTCCGGCCCCTGATCTTGGGTCTCACCACTTACAGCACAGCCCACTCAGGAACACAACACTCTGTTCTCAGTTTTATTTTCTTCAACCAAGGCTGCATATTAAAAGGAAGGTCTGATCCTCTGAACTAAATTTGAGAAAAAGGAAGGAAGAACTTGACCTCTAAAGAGAGGATCATTAACTTGTTGAGTTGTTGAGGAGAGCCTTGGAAACTCTCCCCATTAATAAATAGTGAAGAATCGCTCATGTAACATTTATGGACTGAGGGAAAAAGTATTTGTCAAAGGATTGGAGAAGGCAGACCGATCATGACAGATGATGATTTTTCTTTAGAAATTAAGAATCCCATCATTTCTTTCCTATTAGCACATAAAAATGTGGCTTTGCTCATCATTTTGCTGACATATGATATCGTCTGAAATAATGATGTTATGAGAAATACAACCCTTCAGTTATACCTTCTTCTTTGGTGTAATACTAGGACTAAATTCATGGCCTTGTGCACATTACTTTATTACTCTACCGCTACTTACATCCCCAGACCTTCATTTTTAAAGACAGATCTCATAAAGTTGGCCAAGTGGTCCTCAACCTTACAATTCTTCCGCCTTACCCTCCAAAGCATCAGAAGTAGCCAGAATGTGGACCAACCATGCCTAATATTTTCCCTTTTAGGAATTCCCTGAATTGTGATTGCCCTTGGACACTTTGCAAAAATCACCCAATCTTCCCAGCATTCCCAGCGTGACCACACTTAACCTTTGGTTCTGTGGCTCCCAAGAGAGTCCGAAAATAGATGCTCGGCTTCAGGACACGCAGGAAAACACCAGTCTGTCCCACTTTCAATGGACAGACAACAAACATGGCTCCCAAGCCTCAAAAGTGAGCAGTCAGCAGAGCTCCTGGGCTCAGGATGACGCTTCCGGACCGAGGCCTCGGCTCCTGACTCCTCCCAACGGTTTCTAGCGTCTCCGAGACGCAGACGCGTGGCCACGGGGCGAGGCCCGGCTCTCCCTGTGCCCTCCATCCACTCACAGCCTCAAGGGACGGTTAGGAGAACAAACACTTCCTGTCAGGGGCTCCAAACGTAGTGACCCTTCCCACACTCTTAACAAATTACCCAGATAAAAGGCTCAGAAACGCTTCCGAGAAGGACCAGGAAACTCTCAGGCTATTTTTAAGCTGACATCACAAAGTATTTGCAAACACCAGAATACACTTCAAGCCCTTGCTAAGAAGACAGTGTAACACGTAAGAGCACAGCCCGTGGTTTGTCCCTGAAGCAGTCATAATATAAGGATTTTGTTTATTTTTCTAAAGACGTTATATTGAACACCCTAAAGAAATTTTCGAAACATTGACCTTAATCTTGACCTTTATCATTAAAAAACAGAGGATGAAAAATAAATGACTGCTCAATGCTTCCAAAAGAGGTGCTGAAACCCTACCTATTGTAGAAGGCCGAACACACAGCTGAAATCCCTGCACAGTATTTTAGGGAAAATATTGAAGGCAGGTCCTGGGAAGGAGAAAAACTAAGGCAGTAGCACCACCTGGTGGCAAAGTGCTGGTATACAAACTATAACTAAAAGCATTCTTGCAGGGTCTTTTCAAGGAATTTTGCTGTAGAATCATGTTGCAAAAGTCCTACCTGGTAAATCTTTCTCTTCATTCTGGCAGAACTTTCGTGGTTTAATATAACTCATTGTAAAATCTGGTTTTAGAATTTTAAGATTTAAGGTTTTAAGATTTCCAATGGCAAAGTTAATTACGTCTGTGAATCATACCCAGGTGTGACTTGTAGGCCTAACAGTATATTAAACAGTGGAGTTCACCTATTCCCCCTGCTGTGCCTGCGCCTTCGTTTTAGCCGGGACTCCAGAGACCCTGCCCCCTGCCCTCGGTGTCTGTTCACGAAGAGGACCGTGGAGATGGGACCGCGGCCAACTCGGTTTTGTGAACACAGCCTCCTCGTGGCCTAACTGTCCCAGCCTTTCATTTGAGTCCAGCAAATACTGCACCCACCGCTGGGACCAGAGTGTGTGAGGCTCATTGCTTCCCTGCAAGAGCGACCGTCTTCCCACACGGCCTGTGCAAACCCCAGCTCTCTTCAAAGTACTTCACGCCGCTCAGAGTCCTGCAATACCAGCCTCTGCTAATTTAATCTGTCACTCTTGCATATCCTCTGATGTTGGATGAAAGTGAAAGCATTTTAAAACATTCTTTTCTCTTTACTTTTGTCTCTCTAAACTTGAGCATAATTAGTATACCTTTTTATTATTCAACTGAAAGTTACTTAACATTTTGTCATAATTTCAGCATGTTAAACATCAATGAAAAGGGGGATTTCTTATGATTCACTCTCTCTTCTTAATGACAAATTTATTTGCTCAAATACAGGACGCAGGACGTGCCAGCTCTCCCTAGTACATTCTGGATTCAAGTTTTCATCGCTCTGTTGATCATGTTCCATTTCCCTTAGCCCCTAATATTTTATCATTTTTATTATTATGTTTATTAACGTGGTGTTTTATCACCTACATTAAAAATGTAATCTTTTAATTTTTACTCTAGATATCACTTGTTTTATAATTCATAGAAGATAAATTGCTGCATTTGTCCATAGGAGTTTTTCAGTGATGAATTAAACCTAAAGATTTCTTATATGTGGAAGGTCAACGCATGATGTGTGGATGCTTATTTGTTGGGGGGGGGGCTTTAATTTTTTTAAAAGTACCAGAGTAATGTAAGACAAATTTTCATTCCATAATGATTTTTGATTTCTAAATGAAGCGTCATTTGGAAAATAACCATAAAGAGCATTCAGGCCGGGAAGGCGTGCGCGTGTTCTGCGGCTGAAGGTGTTTAACATAGTATTTTAAAGCCAATTAGCTGTTTCCTCCTGCCCGAAACACCGCGGTAAGTTCAATAAAGGATTTGCACTCATTCTGTGGCTGGTCGGAATCTGCATTTCGCGCTATCACATGTGATTTGCAGCTACCACATATACGACCTATTTTTGAAATAAAACTACCTAATAAAGAAGGGAGGACACTCACTGGGAAGCAATGATTATTCTCCTCATTCCTTCGCGTATAACTCTGTATTAAAGTTTAACATTGTCAATTGATTTCTAGTCCCAAACAAAGGAGACGCAGTTGGAGGTCCTCTCTCGCCCTCTAGTGGTGGCAAATGGCAATGCCGCTGGCGTTTTTTTCCATGAGTGAACAAGACCCCTGGGAAGGGAGCGACTCAAACTCCAGACCTGCCGATATCCTCAATGTGAACTTGAGATCTGCCTCCGCCTTGTGTTATCAAGTTTTATTTTCATCCGACACCCTACGCATGGCATCATCTGCAGGATTCTGCGACTGATCACAAGAAAAACAGACCAGATTTTTTTAGGCATCAATAAGACATGATAATATCCCTGTTTTATTTTTCTGTGGACAATTCAGGAAATGACATATTTCATCAGCGGATGGGTCCTCTGCCATCCAACTGCCAGGCAGTCTCCGGGACCCTTATTTCCGGGTGTAGAAAGCATTAATGGTAGGAAAACGGCTTCCACCAAGCGCTCTGACCTCAGCTCCCTGGAAATGAATCAAACTGACTTCACGAACTGAATCGCCAAGGAATTGTCAGAAAAATCAAAACCGCTGGATATTCGGGCGGGGGGGGATGTAAAGATACTCAGAACCCTGAAAGTGCCAGCGCAATGTATTCAAAACCTGGTAAAGCTGGAAAATAATTGTGAATGAAGGAGAGAGAGAGAGAGAGAGAGAGAGAGAGAGAGAGAGGCAGACAGATAGACATCGTGGTGACATATTGGATCCTGCTCTGAACTGAGATATTATGTGGTAAAGATTTAAAAATGAACTTCCTATTAGATCATAGATTGAATCATCAAAAGTTATGGATCACTCAGTGAATTTGTTTATTTGGGAGAATAATTTTGGTCTTTGAAAATACACATTCAAATATTTGAAAAGGAAAAGGTATGGTAAAAATATTAGTGCTTAACAGTACCCACACGACAGCCTTCCAATTTCTGTGTCATTGGAAAATTATCAAAATAAAAACAAAAAACTAAGCCAACGGATGCTGGTAGGTGTTTATCCATCTTAGGTTTTCCAGGTTTCATTGCCTCCGTTTAAAACGGTAATGTCTAGGAAAGCAAGTCAGCTGAAGTGTCCAGAGAATCCAACCGAATTACAACCAGCCAGCTCTCCAGCAACTGGATGTCCAGTGGGTCCTTTTCCACCCCACGAAGTTGGAGCCACCCAGGCCTCCGTAGATCCCAGCGTTCTCCAGCAGCTCACCGCCCTGCTCTCCATCCTCTCACCTCCCACCTCCTCCTCAGCATCTGACTCTTGCAGTGTTCAGCCGCTCAGATTTCACTGACAACTTGCAGGGCTTCTGCTCCTCACTCTTCCAACTCTCAACTCTTCCCACACCAGCCACAGGCCCTCTCTTATTCACTGCCCGTCACAGGCCGATTCTTCCCTTCGTAAGTCCCACCTGGCCACAGTCAGTAACTCCCAAACACTGAGAGCTACTCCTCTGTCTTTCAGTTATTCTGAACCACTTCATCACCCTGAATTACATGTGTGCCCTCACATACTGTCCTCTTTACTGAGGACACACCCACACACGCGTGCACACACACACACACCTGCCCTCTTTATGCAGGTGAGAGGTCTCTGAGCACAGTTTGAATCAACCATCTTGCAAACTTCAGCACCCAGCAAACATCTAGTGCTTTAGCAGGTAGACAGGGAGCATTTGCTGACTGAATATACTAAAACCAACTGTAGTGTACAAATGTAAATTACTACAAAAGGTAAGACAGTCAAACGTGTCTGTTGTAAGTGTGTGACAGTACAAGACAAGGTAGGCTAACTAGAGGCTACTGGATGCAACATATAAATTAATTTGCATAAGATGAGTGACTAGTACACGGAGGCTTTGGAAAGATAAGGAAACACTAGAAAGGGTCACAGTGAATTCTGCCCCCACCACTTTTTTACCCAGATCACACGGCTTTGCTCCCAGAGCTGCAGTGCACGTGTTAACCAAAGTAACGTCAGGACCTTTGTGCCCAGCGCCCTCCCCGGACTTGTGCATCAGCTGCTACTGCACCGCACTAAGCGCCTGAGAACCTCTAGGAAGGAACAGAAAGGCGAGCGAGAGAGTGGGGGGCCAGGAAGGATGGCGTCTGTCCTGCTCCAAACAGCCCCAGGGCCTCCCTCTTCAGCATGGTGGGGCTTTTTATTTTTTATGTTTTATTTTTTTCATTTCAATGACAAATACTGAACTCTCATTCGTGCTCAGCTCTGCGAGACTCCCTCCAGTGTGCGAGAGAGGCAGGGAGCGGGGAAGTGCTGCCCTCTCCTGGTGGGTCAAGTAAATGGCCACGGAGCTCGTCAGTGGATTAGAACGTCATTTCACACACTTCTGCGATTCACCTAAAGAAAGCCCGGAAGACCGCAGAGAGAGGCTTTGAATTCGAACAGCTACCACACTAACAGCTACTGATCACTGAGGACTTTCACATTTCTTTTGAATGTTCTGCCTCTGTATTTAGATTTAGTTCCAGAAACATTTTAGAAATTCTTTAGATGTGGGAGAAGCGTTAAGTCACACAACAGTCAAGTACTTGTGTGTTGATGGCCGGTGATCAGTGAAGCTGAGGCAGGAGGATGCAGTCAAGAGCCAAAGACAAGAGAGAAAAGAGCACTGCTGCAGTAAACTTGTGTCAAGCTTTCTATAAAGAGAAACCAAGAAAGATTTCAATAAAAAAAAGAAAAAAGAAATCAAGGTAAGTTCTATGTCACTGTATAAAGTTTATGTTTGTAGAGATAAAACTTTTGAAATCTTTGTGGAAATAGGGATTCATAATCACTCTCGATCTCAGGGACTACTATAAAAGCTTTAATTCACCAAAATTACTATAATAGACATGGCTTCCAGAATGTTATCCTAATACTGTATTGTTTTTCCTATTGATATACCTGCTTTCTTAAAAAGGAAATGACTTTGGGGCTGGGGATTTAGCTCAGTGGTTCCGGTGCCTGTCTTGCAAGTTCAAGGGCCTGGGTTCAATCCCCGGTAACCACATACCATACTGGGTGTGGAGACTCACGCCCAGCAGCAACCAGTACCACATACCACAGTGCCGGGCGTGGCGGCTCACCCCTGTAATCCCAGCACTTGGGAGGCAGAGGCAGGAGGATTGCTGTGATGTGAGTTTGAGGCTGAGCTCAGGGCCAGCCTGAACTACAAAGTGAAACCCTGTCTCAAAAAACCTAAAAAAAACCGGAAATGACTTTGAACAAGTATGATAAAGATTGTTTCATTAAGACTTGCTGTATTGTTACTGGCCAATAGTAGCCAATTTCAGTTTTCTTTTTAAACTTCTCACTTTCATCATCATCAACCAGGTAAAACTAGTTAATTAAATAGAGAGGTGTGTGTAGGGGGGTGATGATTATGTTCAGAGCCATCTGTGAGGAAACCAAACACCTCTACAGACAACTGTAATAGTCTTGCAACAGCACACTTACCGAATCCCATAATCACTCATTTATTTATTCATGTAATATATGTCAAGACTTCTAGAGGTTTCTAAGTTGAAATAAACATTCTCAGCTCTCAGGAAGCCCACAGTCTAATGTAAATAACAATAGGCTGCATTTCTAGAAGAGAAAGAGGTGCTCCAGGAAAAGGGAAACAATAGGTCTGCAACCAAATCTCTCTTTTTGTTTCTGTCTCTGTCTCTGTCTGTCTGTCTGTCTGTCTCTCTGTCTTTCTCAAATTCCACTGCCATCTATGAACTAAAAACTGTGATGACAGAAGGATTTATTGAACCTGAGTTTTCCCAGACTTCTTTTCTAAGTAACACAACAGAGGGAGCATTTGTGAGATGGTGTTTCTGCTCAATACAAAAATGATGTTCTTTATTATTATGCTTCATAAATACAGGGGAAAGAAGAAGAGGAAGAGAAAGAAGAGAAAAGAAAGAAGATGAAGAGAAAGGAGGAGGGGAGGAGAGGAGGGGAGTGTTGGAACAGCCCCATAGACCAGGGAGGACACCAGATCCCAGGCTGAGGGTAATAATTCCCTTGCCGTCCAGCACTAGGGATGGAGTTTCAAGAAAAAAAGAGAAAGACGGCCCTTGGGGGTGTCCATGGAGCATCAGCATGGCAGAGAGTGTGTGGAGGGGCATGTGATGTCGTAGGCAGGTGACGGTGGGTGGTAGATGATGAACTTGAACTGAAGGTCACGCAGGTCACGCAACGCCTTAACACTCATGCTCCGCGGTGTATGTTCCACCCCGCGGACAGCGGGCAGCGGGCAGCGCTGGCAGAAATCTTTGCCAGGCACATTAGCAAGCAGTAACCCCTTGCTGGAGAGCCGAATGGCTCTGGGGATCGTGAGTGAAGCTGGAGAGGGAGGTGGGACATGGGTGAGAGGCCGAGTCTGCTGCGCAGCTTTATGGTCCCCTCACAAGACAGGTAGGATTCAAGAAAAGTAAGTCCAGGTAGCAGAGGTGCTGGCCCAGCCACAGCCACTCTACAGCTCCTTCCTGCCCTCTCGCCCACCTCCCCTGGTGCCGTGTGATCTCAGAGGAGAGAGACAGTGCTTGGCACTACTTCATTCAAGCGAAATGCTAAAAGGATCCCGTGTGTTGAGTAAATGAAGGATGAAACATACACTAGCTTTTAGCCATTCCAGTCAGAAATGTGTTCTAATGTCCATTGTCTGACTCCATGCAGATGTAGAAATCAAAACACTTGGAAATCCCACAAGGCTGGAGTCAGCCATGACCGGGCCTCAGGACTCCAGGGGCCTTGGCCTTGTGCTTTAGGTTTATGTAGTCGAGCAATAGCTGAGAGGGTACCTAACAAGAGCGTGCCTCAAATAATAAATGCCTCAGCTCAGTTGGCTTCTGTTGGGAAGCTTCACCCCCTTTCACATGCAGAGTTGGCCGCACGGGGGCAGAAGGACTCTTGGCACTTTCTGGCCCTTCTGATGACTTTCTTGTCTTCTAGGAACCAGGTCATTAAGTGGAGCATTCCAGTACAAAATGCCATCCCTGTCAAATACTGACAACCTGGGCTTATTAATTAACTCTAATGCGACATCAGCATTAGAAAACAAACACTTTGAAGTGACAGTAGAGTTATTTTTGCACCTTTTAAGTGTCTGCTCAGCGGATTGCTACTGAAGCCTGAGTCTAGACACGGTGTGGTGAATACATTGTTATCTCCTCTGTGGTGCTGGCTGGATCCACACTGGTGCTTTGGCATCTGGTGCTTAGCCGCCAGAGGCCCCAGGCGTGTGGTCTTGTGTGTACACAGAAGTGTATTATCTTTTCTGAATATAGAGTTGCGTACATAACATGTTTATATTCACAGCTACGCACACACAAACACACAGTTGTGTACAGCCACACCGCAGCGTGGTTGATTTCCCACGACACGAGTCCACGGCCCACAGTGGACTGGCCTGACCATCAAGTGACACTTGGCTTTCTTCCAAAGGTCACTTCCTCGAATCCACCTCACTCTCGGGAGCTTTAGCCCTAGGTGGGGCCCTGTTTGGTTGAAGTCTTAGCTGAATTCATCTTCTCTTAAGAAACTTTAATCATGAGCCGGGGATTTAGCTCAGTGGTTCCGGTACCTGTCTTGCAAGGCGCCTGTCTTGCAAGCGCAAGGGCCTGGGTTCAATTCCCCAGCAACCATATACAATACTGGGCATGGAGACTCATGCCCACCAGCAACCAGTACCACATACCACAGTGCCGGGCGTGGTGGCTCACGCCTGTAATCCCAGCACTCAGGAGGCAGAGGCAGAAGGACTGCTGTGATGTGAGTTGGAGGCTGAGCTCAGGGCCAGCCTGAACCACAGATGCGAGACCCTGTCTCCGAAAAAAAAAAAAAAGAAACTTTAATCTAGAGCAAGCAAAGCCCAAAGAATGAAGAACCAAACAATAATGAAATAGATGAATGAAAGCGAAGAGAAGAAAAGGCGCAGTTTAGTGGACAGTCTGCTTAGCAGATAAGATCATTTGTGCCGGTAGAGCTTCTCACCAGCATGGAGCTCCAAGGAGGAACAGAAATCCATGACTCTGGTGCACCCCGCAAACGTGTCCTGTGCTCATAGGCGGGACTTTGGGAAACGACGGGACCACCGGAGCCAATCACAGACAGGCTGTGAGGAGCAGGATCTAGTCCCGAGGTCCACAGCTGCCGGGTGTGCCTCCGCCGTCCCCAGCTCCTCCGTCTCTCTTTGGTTCCAGCCCTACGACCTCAGCAGCGCCTCTCCCACTGCGCCTCTCAGCCGCAGTCCTGGAGCCAGTGAGGGACGAAGTGAAGACCTGAGGCATCATGAACACCTGCTCTCTTAAACGGTAGGTGTTGGATGTTGTGACTCGGGGGCTGGAGAGCGAGTCTGGGACCAAACACGCCCTGCAGAAGCGGGCTGTGAGTCTCAGAGGCGACGGGGTCGTGTCTCGAGCGCATAATCCACTGTCCGCAAATGCTGTCTCAGAAATCTGCCTTCCCTGGCCGGGGAGCTTTCAACTTTAAAGATCATGTTTAATGGCGGCACAGGGTGAATGCATCCGGAATGTAGGTGAGAGTTGGATGAAGAAATGGAAGATCTGTGTGCCTTCAAAGGAAGAAGCTCGCCATGGGTCTATGCTCATTATTCTAAAGAATGCAGCTGTAAGTCAAGACTAGCACAATATGACCTTTATTCTTAGTACAGCTCTAGGTCATTAAAGTAAATTTTGGGCAAAGAATCTTAAGTTATTCATTTCAAAGATAACAATAAATCAATAAAATAATTCTTCCACTTATCCAATTAAAATTGTTTTCTGCTCCTCTTTCTTTTCAGTCTGAAAAACAGAGTTAATGATGCTTCCCAGGGACTCATGTTGGATTAAAGAAAATTATAATGGACAGGAGATGTCATAAATCCTAATGAGAAGGGTTCCCTCCACTCATAAATAATATAGGGACCTTAAGATCACTTTACGTGATTTATTATTTCGTTCTCCCAAAAATATTTCAGATATTATGTTTAAAAGTTAGACAAACGCACCTCATTTTCTCTCCTCCACAAAAACCATTTTGCTTGATACAGTTTTTTTAACCAAGTACAGGGTGCAATAAGCACTTCAGCCACTAGAGGGCACCAAAAGCCTACCTAACGTCTATGCTATTATTTCCCCCCTCAAACTGCATAGAGCCTGACAATGATTTCAATAGATAAATGAATGTGTTTTAAATGTGCATTATTGAAAACTAGAAAAGAAACAAGTGTTTTCTGGGAAAGCATTAAGAAAATGCTGACATCAGCCCCCCAAAAGGTGTCCTGTGGTTCTGCATTTTATCCTGAACCCAGCAGTGAGACAGTAATCTTAACATTTTCATTGCATTTACTTGAAGGAAGGAATAAATACAACTCGGCCATAGGAGAGTCCGAATTTTTGAAATGATAGCAGAAGTCTGTTTCTACATACTTTGCTTTCAAACCACACGTGAGACCAACAAGCCAAGAACTAACGTCAGACGTAGATTCCCTACTCTATACTATGTGACGGAATACAGCATCTAATTTCTCAGTTAGGAGAGGCAGAACAATAATATAAGCCCAGCACTATGTCCATGAAAGGGGCAGAGAAAATTCATTTCCCAGGGGCAGCAGTAAACAGACGTGTTGTCTATAGAAAATTTAAAATCAACCATAAAGCTGACTACAAATATGTCTCTTTTACAACCACCATTAACAGCTCTTTTTTATGCTGGACATGCTGTGATGGACCCAACTGATTCCACTCCCTAAAAATAGCTGGAATGGCTGCTTTGAGAATTCTCCAGCAAGGAGAAAAGTCAACTTTACGGAAGAAGGAAACTCTTTCAGGGAAAGGGGAAAGAATTGGTACAGTGGTATTGTCTGGCTCGGCCTTTTCACGCACACATTATCTTATTACCTCTCAGCAACAACATCTGTACTAGTAAAGTCTTCTCACAGATGAAAACAGAACACTTAGAACACTAAGATCACTCAGGTGCTAATTTGCAAAGCCAAAATTCAAATGAATTCTTAAACCTTTGAATCTCAAATTCAACAGCCTAGAGCCTCTGGCTCAGGTCAAAGACTCTGACATCTAAACTGTAGGCCCAAGATGTAACCCCACTTTGCTGTCTTGTGTGGCCAGGATGGATGGTAATCACAGCTATGACACATAATGATGCGGATGTGATTGAAGGATGTCCCTGCACAGAAGAAGCACTTAGGTGACAGTAAAAGGCATGTGACAGTCATTATGCAAACGTCACTTCATGACCTAGCCTTTGTCTTTTCCCTGCATGAAAAAGTGTTGGGTTGTATATTCCAGCTACCTCATAATTCTACCTGTAATCCTGGGGGCTGGGGTCAACGGACAGCGCTGACCCCTGCTGCTGCGGTGTGAAGATCACACGCTGGGACCCGGTGACAAATACTCCTGTGAGCTCTTAGCCCAGTCTTCACCGCTGCTTGTCAGTCAGTTCTAGAGCTTGTGGAGAACGTTGTGTGGTTTCCTACATTCTCCGACTCCAGGAGGACAAGTGTGAGCTGACGGGGGGAAGATGAGATGGTGCCGCTTCATTCCTCTCAAGGCCGGAACTCCCGAGAGGCTGCCCATGAGACCACAGGACTTAAAAGATGTCCCCCAAATACCCTGCCTCTCAGCCTACACAAAAGTTCATAAACCTGCCCCACAAAAAATAACACATCAAAACTCCTCATCCTGTACTGCAGCCGGTTGTAAATTACAGTGTGAATTCCTGCCATCTGAAATGTTTGTAGGAATGCAGAAACTGAATAATTTTCATTTCATTTCACATATTACTGGATTCAGCTGCTATTGAGAGGTAATAACAAATCTTAATTAAAGCTTACAGGGAACTCCTCAGAAATCAGACAGGATTATAGACAGCACGCCTAAGATTATGGGTTTTTATTTGCATTATTTTAATATAACTACGCTGTAATACAGGGCAGTGATCAATTATTCTTACTTGCGATTTGAATTTATTCCACATTTCATGAGATTAAGGCCATTCTTCAATAAATATGGTAGCAAATAAACATTTTTGCAATACAATCTTCATTAACGAAATAGTTTACTTTACAATGTGAAGTTAGAACAGACAGACACAGTTCCACAATGCTGAGTTTGTGTTGTAAACTTAGTGAAGATTTCCTAGTCTTTCTACTGGGCTTTGCCATGTGGTATAGGTATCAGATTAACAGAGGTGACAGATGAATTAAGCGATAGAGGAACTATCTATAAAATCCACTTCATAGTCAGATGGAAACATGATGTAGAAAACACTTTTGACATCTGGACACACATCCAGCTCGGAAGAGATGCCTTGCGTGTTCTTGCACCGTCCCGGGATGCTGGCCGGGTGCTGGCACGCAGAGAACCTCGGGCCTCAGGGAGAGGGAAGCGCTCGGCCTGAGGCGGCTGGGGCAGAGCTCGTTATGTCCTGCCACCTCCGGAGAGCAGGATGCTGGGAGCTCAGAGACAGGCCAGAGGCCTGCAGCCTACAGGGCAGACATTTGATACACAGCCCCAAGGAGACGTGTGGAGGGCAGCACGGCTTTGTAACCTGAATAACAACCTTCCACTGTCAAAAAAGGCAAGTGTCTGTCAGAGGCAGTGAGGACAGACATCACGGCATGGAGGGCCCGGGGACAAGAGATGCCCAGTCGGGGGGCAGGTGGTTCTGGGCCCAGGCTTCTGAAGAGAACGTGGTCTGTCAGACTGGAAATAGAGGTCACTCCCCAAAGCCGCAGACCTTCAGAGATGTTCAGATGATAAAGACACTTCAGGAGGGAGTGAGGCTTCCTGAGACACTCGGGCCACCTGCGCTGTCTGAGTGTCCAGAGTGGGCTGCACGCGCGGGAGTGAGACGGAGCGTGTCTGTGTGTAGCAGACGTTGGGAAGCTCATTTCCTGCACTTCTAGGAAAATTAGTCCACATATTTCTTTGGGACATTTCTCTAAGGAGAGCTATACTTCACTGTAGACATACATCCCAGCTGCTTCATTCATTTATTCATCATTTATTTTTTTTAATTTCAGTATTTTCAGGGACTTCACACTAAGCCACATCCTCCTTCCCACAGCCTTTTTAATTTTGACACAGCCTCACTAAGTCGTTAAGTTTCCCAGGCTGGACTCAAATGTGAGACCCACCTGCCTCAGTCTCCCAGAATGTTGGCAGGGTAGACGTGCACCACCACACCTGGCACACTCGCTTCTCCACTGCTGCCGGAAGCATGGTTCTGCTGGGCCTAAGCATCAGGGGGGCCCCTCCTTGAAGAACAGGAAGACACCAGCGCTGCCCCATCGGGGCCACTTCCTCACCAGAGCCAGGAGAAAAGCAGAATGCCCCACTGTCTAAATGCCTCACCCACGTCTCACTTACTAGATGGCTTTCTCCTCTTGCAGAAGGAAAGAGAAGGTGACTTGAGCTCTGAGTTCAACATATGGATTTTGTACAGCTTTACTTTCACAAATAAGATACTACCTTTCTAATGACAGGCACAGAAATTCAGTTTTATGTCCAAATATTGTCTCTGTGACGAATTTCAAAGCCGCTCTTGCCTTGCAAGAAGCTTCCACAATGATGACCCCTCCCTGTCCCTATGACATCCACTCCCAGAACAGTAAATTAAGAAAGAACAGAATAACACTTTCACTTCTGCGTTTCAGAAGAAGAAGTGTTGTGGAACTCACCCCAACTGCTTGGAAACTCGTATTTCTTTCCTCAGCCTAACATTTTATTATGCATGCATGAGGTTCCAGTCAGTGGGATTACAGATCCCCAGAGGTCACACACTTCTTGTCTGATGCTGATACAGGCTGCAGAATCAGCCAAAGATGGCCTCCCTCTTTTGCATTCGGGTTGGCATGCAGATCCTGATGAGGACCAGTGACGCTGGTCTTGGACTCAGAGGAGCGGTGCTTGGGCACTGTTGGCCACCACCACTATCTGTCTCTGCAGCCAGGTCTCATTTGTCTCTTCACTTTCCTAAGGCCATGCTCCTCAGGGGACAAGCAACCCTAGAACTCTTCCAGAAGTTAGTAATGTCTTTGCTTTGTTTTGAATAGTTCATATTGTTTTTCCTTAATAAAAAAATCTATGCATCTCTTGTTAGGAACTGTGAAATAAATCAGATATACAGTAATACATGGTTTTCTTAAATATTAGATACTTTCCCTTATATGAGAAACCCAAACTATAAATACACAGAAGAGAAAAATAAAAGATTGACAAATAGAGCTTTTGCAAATGGGATGAAGGAATGGAGAAGAAAAAGGAGAGAAAGGGATATAAAGAAAATAAAGATATGATATATACATGGACTAGTTCTCCATGCTCAGTGTGGTCACTGTGTATTATAAATATGTACTCATAAAAATCAAGAACTAAAAAGGATAAATCTGAATTTTAGCACCTCTGTGGGATTCTTAACTTGGAAAAATCTTTTATAAGGGAGAAGGATGACTGTCAGATAATTCTGTGCACTACACCCTGGATGACACTGAGAATCCACTCATGTTCAGCAGATCTAAATGTCCTCCACCATCGCTTTGCTTTCCTGATCACAAGCCAGTATGGCTCTGGCTATAAAGTAGAGATGACTCAGTTACAGCTTGGCTCAGGCACAGAAAATCCATGAAAAGAGCTTTAGTCTGCGTCTTTTTTTTACTTTAATTTTCAATCAGGTCACTTTAAGAAAGGTTCTGTTCCCATTCCATCTCCAGAGCATAGGAGTGAAGTTCTCTGCACCAGGTTAGAAGCCACAGAGAAGCCGGAAGGCAGATCCTCACTCTGAGCCCTGAGAACTGTCAGTGATTTGAACATGCACAAGAATTTCTTATCACTTGGAAGGAGATCAGCAGCACATAAAAGATGTGAGGACTTTTCTCGCATCACTGTATTTTGAAGAAAGTGCATCATCCCTTCACTTGAGCAAAGAGTGCATTGTGAAGGCAGAAAGGATGTACTTTGTCTCTATTCTGGAAGTTCCCCCTGAAACCTACTTTCCTTGAGAATTGAAGGCTTTTTTAGTGAAATAGTTAAAGCTTATTAGGAAAAAGCTAAACAAAATACAACAAATGGAGCCCTTCTGGGTTCCTAGGGCAAGAATGGCGAACCTATGGCACACAAGCTATTTGGTTTTCTTTTAAACAGAAGATGTTAATGTAAAACCTCAGGACTTGGGTTTAATTGCAGGGTGGGCACTTTGTGATGAATAAGTGGGTTTGGGGGTGCACTTTCGGCCCTTGTCTCTAAGAGGTTCGCCATCACTGCCTTAGGGTAATGTTACACCACGGATCATGTCCAGTACATGGAAACTTGCTTGTATCAATGCAATCCTCTACTGATCAACCTAAATTCCCTCCTATTTGTATTCAAAGTTTTAAAACTAAATACTATTAAATGCAGTATATTTGGAATGTCTTTAATTACCTAACATAGCAGTTTGTCTTAGTGAGGCTGTGTTACCATTTCAGTGCCTTCTTGATTCTACTTCTTTTATATTCCAAAGGTGCTTACTACAGTGGCTACATTTACTTATAAAGGCATTTAAATGTTTAAATTAAGACACAAACAACTCTTAATGAGAACTGAGTTGTCCTTGAGAGGAGCTGTTATGTTTGTAGATATCTCACACATTCATAAATCAAATAATGTGCACACCAAACCCAGTATAAAACACTAGCACACAATGTCTCTCATTATAAAAATGCCATTATTCTACTTAGTTATGTTTTTAAAATAGCCTGACGTTTAAAATAATTGATGAATATGTAATTTGCTAATCAGTAATGGGCAGTTCCTGGAGAGGTGCCATCATTAGTTTTATAATTTACTCTTCTAGAAGTTTTTACGAATGCGACATTAAAGCTTGGAAGCAGAGAGAAGCCACTTCAAGATGACATTATCCTGTTTAACACCCATAATTCTTAACAGCAGCAACAATTAGTTCTCACAAATCAAGTCAACATAGTGAATCCCTGTTGGGTGAGTTACAGAGAAGAGCTTTGCGTGTAGTGGCCTCCCTCAGCTGGTACTTCCCCTTCACAATCGTGCACCTACATGAACGTCAGAGAAACATACTTGGCTTGAAGGATTAAATAAGGTTTTAGCTTTCGCCTTTATTTCTTGTCTCTTTCCTGCAAGTGATAATAGAGATCTCATTCGCCATGCATGAACACTTAGACATTCCCTTTTTGAGAACATTCTGATATTGTTGGTGTAAGAGACAAAAGTAACGTATTTATTTATAGATCGCCTTACTAATCGACAGTTTTTGGTAAACATCTAGATTATCTGGTCAGCTCATCTCTGAGGCCTAAGAAGAAAGACTAGCTGCCAGCCTCAATCCAAATGAGTTGATCTATGAATATTTATAAGGACATCAATATTCACAGTGTCTTACAATCATGCTCCAAGCTAAAGAAAAATAAAAGTAAGCTGCCATAAATATTACAGTATAATAGGATAAAGGCTAAAAGGTATATACAGATTCATTGACAATATCTGTGCAAGTATTGTGGACAAAACATTTAAAAAGAAATTTACATAAAACAAAGTAAAGAAATTTATCAAATACTGATAAATTTTAGACAGTATAAAAGTACATAAAACATGGAAGAGAGAAAGAATTTTTAAAAATAATCACTGTGCCAATACATATAGTACATGTTTACTACATTTAAATTACAAAATGATGGAAATCAAAGACAAGAACGATTTGGTAACAAACAGCAAAGAAAGTTTCACCAATCACAAGGAAGAAGGACACTCCGGTAGGAGGAAACACGGACCGTCAGAACGCAGCCCGCCCACACACACAGAGGGAAAGAAAAGCGATGCACAGAGTCGGCTACAGCAACACAGGACAGACAGAGGTGGGGAGCATTTGGCATGTTGCACCACAGGAAGTCAATCACGATTGGCTAACGATGGTACCTGGCTCTGTTGCGGGTCACTGGCTTGCCTGAGAGGAGTGACTGACGGAGGAGGCACACCTGATGTAGATGCAGACCGGCCTAATTTGCAGCTTACTTTAGGTTCTGTGAAGAAGGGGAAAAGACCAGACGTTAGCCGCGCGCAGCATGTGCAGTCAAGAAAGGACCTTCAGTGTCCTTTTCTGTTTCGCTACATGTTCCAGGAAGACGCAAAATGTTTCTGTTGTTTATTAACCAGTGGCAGGTGATTGAACACTTTCACAACAAGAGGAGATTTTTTAAACTCACCTCCTGAGGAGTGAAGAGCCAGTCTCCAGAAGCATTGCATTGGTCCCTGACACATTTTACCCCATTTAGCATTTAGACATTATCGAAGCAACAAAAATCCCTTTAAAGGGAAAAAGCACAAAACCTCGTTAGGTTCAATCCTTCATTTTCATCTTTAGTCCACAGGACTCTCACACCCTAGAATGTCTTACCCATTCTAAATCCATCCTTCTTTCCCTACTCTTTCCTAGACACATTTTTTTGATCACTCTTTTTACTTTAAATTTTATGATTATCTTCTAAGACCTTTGCAATCTTTCGGGGAATTTATTTCTTTAACAGTTATATTCCACAAACTTGACACAAAGTTCTGACTGAAATCTCCTGCTCCCCTGGAAGAACTTCTAGCTCACCCAGGAACACGGACATTGAACAACAGATAGTACATATGACTGTGTAACTGCAGGTATGATGATCTTCCCTGAAGAATTTATAGGGTGACCCAACAAGGCTGGCTGTAAGCACTCCAGTGGATGAATTCATTAATGGACCTATTTGATTCCTTCAACAAATATTTCCCAAGTGCCTGCATGTCCCCTACAACGAACAAGGTGCTGAGCTCACAGGGGTGAGGAAGACATTAATCCACCTACTAATGAAGTCTGCATTTTCTCAGGGAGGACAAACATTCAATCTCAAGTCATTGGCTGGAAATTGGGAAATGTGTTAGAAAGAATTACAGGGCACTGTGAGACCATTTATCAAGAGCACCTGTGTTCTATTGCACCTGAGAAAGAGGCGAACAAGGTATGTCATTCTCTTTTTTGTTTTCTGGTACTGGGGATCATACTCATGACCTTGTGCTTGTAAGGAAGGCGCTGGAACCACTGAATTCAGTCTCAAACCCTATAGAGTAGATGGTAAAATCTGAAGTGGACAGGACTCTGGATCTACAGATTTATTTTTAACTTACCCAGAAATCAAAAGTATTACTGCTGGTATATATTGAGTTTATAGGAACAAGAAGTCATCCTACTTTTTTAGGACAGGGGAGAGATTTGAGTTAATCCCAGGTAAAAGACAGAATAAACTTACTTGTAAAGTTCAGGAAAAAATGCTTGGCATAGAACCACTGTTTTTGATAATGTTGGCTCTCACACCTCCTCAATATGCACTCCCATGTATACACACAAAAGCTAGCATGCACGAATGCACACTGACTCTCCCCTCTACACTCTTACACCAATAACTTGACTATATTTCTCTTCCCTTTTTCTGTCTGGGACTCGTGCCCCTCTCTCCTTCCAGTCTGCCTTACATGTGTTTCTGGCAAGGACTGACTGATGCTGAGGGCTTGTGCTATAAGCTCTTCCTTCTTGAATCACATCCGGGTTCCTGCGGCTCTGTCCTCTCTCCTCGCTGTTGTTTGGTTGTCAGTCTTTATGCTTTGTGTACACCAGGCAACACACACTGCCTTCTGATGAAAACCAAGACAGGGTTTCTTCTCCGTGTCATTGGTCTCTCTTCTGATTTCACCGTGTGTAGCAGAAATATCACCTCCAATTTTCTGGACAAATCTTATACTTCTACACTTCAGAGTTGACTTTTCTCTATAAATTTATTCTTGTTGGCAATTGCTTTTCTTCTTTGCAGTGATTTCTGTATTTATCTCAAATCGCATCTCAGAACTTTATGGTCCTCCATAATCTTTCTCCTGCAAAGTAATTCGGACACAATGCCAGACTGAATTTCTTGAATTATTTCAGGCTACCCATCTTACTAAATTTTTCTTCAATTATTCCATATTTAAGGTTATCAGAATTTAGACTTATCAGATTAGACATTTGAACTAATTTTCAGAAGTGTCCAGTGATCTGATAATGTCTGGTGAAGTCCACTCAGTGTTTCATAGGTCCCTACTCCCTGGGAAATAGATCACAGTCTCTCTTCTCAGGACCAACCTCTGTTTCCCCTTTTAACCTTAAATTACTCTCACACATCAACTTTTATCACATGAAAACTTATCTCTTTTAAGACCTACTTCAGATGTACTTCTTTAAAATATCGGGTGATTTTGCTTTCCTTTTCTCCCTTCTAAATTGTCTGAGCACATACATGATGTTTGTTCTACTTTCTTGAGTGTTGAGCATTTTCCTGGAGAGACCATAGAGTGAGTGTTCAATTATTATATCTTTTTATTTTGCTGGGGACACTCAAGTTAATCTAGAAAAGGTCAACACAGCTTCTAAAAATAAATAAAACACAGGATGTAAGGCTGGTTTCAGACCTGGCTCTTTTACTCCCTAAGGCAGTAATTCCCATTGGGGGACATGGTCCTCTAGGCTCTGTCTCAGAAATCCTGCCCTTATTTTTGTGCATGTGATTCAAGTGTCTGCCCCTCCATACCTGAAAATGCCACTGAACTCTCTCTGGGAAGGCACAAATGAGTCTATCATATGATGTCATAGACGCAAATAACCCTATAACTGAGAAATTAATGTCATTTACCAGGAGAGCATATCCTCACATACCTTACAGAACCCTGTCACATAAAATAAGTGAAGCATTTCTCAAAATTCCAGTTGACATATCTTTATAGTGAGTATTTCTAAATATTCCAATTTCAGTCTAGCACATTAGTACATGTGGTGAGAAATGTAAGGATAGCAAATAATATTTATTTATTATAAGATTCTTTCCAAGTTTCCTTGAAGGTATGGTGTCAGATGAAGAGATTATCTGAAAAGTTGAAAGCCTTTTATGTCAGAATGTACTCAAGGATGTATTCCCTTTGTTGAGTTTTGCAATCAGACTTTGCCTTCATTGGACCTTTTCTGTTCAGTGCAGACAGTGATATTGATACTCACTTTGCACCTCACCAAAATCCAAACAAACTGCAACTTTCCCTCATGACCCAGAAAAGCTTTGTTCCATCAGTCAGCAATCAGATTTATGTTTGTGTGGAAGGCACTAAATTGTAACCCACTAGACCCCATCATGGGTATCAGTGAAAGCCAGGACCCAACCACTCCGTGGCTCGGCTCTGGAGTCATTCTCAGCATGCCTCAGACAGTTGTGACTCTACCAACAAATACACAATGAGGCTACCCCATAAATACTTCACATACACGTGCAGATGCACACATGTGCATACAACAACATCGGTGCTTATGTTATCTCATGTGATAGGGGCAATTTATAAGTTACAAGAATCCTCTCTCTCTCATTTGCCTCTTGTTTTATTTTCCTTTGATCTGTTGCTTTAACACATCTGGAATTCATAGTATCTGTGACACCAAACTGATGACACAAATCCTCATCCGGTTTTGTCCACTGCTGATTATTTGACTAAAGAGCTGCAGAAAACAGCCCCGAAAATCCTAGAAAAGGATTTTGGTAATTATTACCAAGCCTCCCAGCAGTCTTCAAATATGTGACATCAGCATGAAATTATCCAGCTCACGTACCTCTGGAATGCAGCCTCTCTAACTCCTGAACAGTGAGGCTTTGAGTCATGACCCTGCAGTGCATCCAAAATTTTTTTATGGATTTTGCTAAAGCTTTTGGAGATTAAAAAAATACACCTAGGCCTGAAAAGAAATGTAAAAGAGAGTTTCCTTCACCAAAGAAATATTCATCCTACTAAGAGATTATTTATGAACTAGAAAGCATTTGTTCTTCCTAGTTTTGAAAACTCTGTCAACAGCATTGTATAAGTAGAAGTTGATGTTGTTTGTTCAACTATAGTGATGATCTGGTGCATAGAGAACAAGAAAAAATACCACAACAGGTGTCCTAGGTTCAGAGAGAAGGAGAAAGGAAGAGAGAGGGAAGAAGGGAGAGGAAAGAACAGGGAGAGGAGCAGGAAGAGGAGAGGGACAGGGGAGGAGGAAAAGAAGACAAAAGGAAAGAAGTAAAGGAACAGATGGAAGAAAAGGAGGTACACCCTCAGTTTAACTTCTCAGCGTTACACTATTGCCAATTATCTTTGTCACTTTCTTATCTCTGGAACACAACACCAGATACCCTCCCCTCAAAGTTGCAGCTTCTGTTGGCTCATGTTTTCTGTCCATAGTCCACTGGCTCCACGGTAGGGAGGGGGAGCAGAGAGGCACAACGGAGGAAAATCTGCTCACATCACAGCAATCAGGAAACACGAGGGAAGCAAGGAGACAGGAAGGGAGGTATCTCCTTCCGGGTCACACTGCTTCTTCTGACCTGCCTCCTGCAAGCCCCGCCTCCTAGCTCACATTTAGCTATGTGCCTCCGTGATTCGCTTGTCTTTCAAAATCCCCTCCTGGAACTGCATGAGGCCCAACATCTGGACAAAAAGCATGACAACATGTCTCATGGCCACTAGTAGCTCTGTTATTTTTCTTTTTATGACTTACTTAGTAGTTATTTGTTTTTATTCTTTGTGGACACAAACTTGCCTTGCTTTGTTTCTATTAAGATAATTATTTATCTTTTTCTTAAGGTGAGGTGGATTTCCGTCCAAGATTATTTCCTTGAGTGTGCAACAGGATAACCGCCCCCACACTGTAGAGGTCTGCGAAGGACTGTTGTATCACTGCCTTCAGAAAGCTTGAGGATATCCTCATAAGTGAAATAAATAGGTCACTGATAGGTATATATCGCATCTTTTCTCTGGTATGAGAAAATAAAGATGTAAATGAGTCCTAGAATTGTATGTTATATATTGTGAAATAGAAAATGCTCAAAGTAAAATAGAGTGAAGGGGGAAAAATAATGAGATTATAACAAAAAGAAAGGAAACAAATTTTATATATATAGGGGGGTGGTAGGGTGGGTTGGCCTATGGGAAAAAATGAGAATTAAGTTGTGTCTTACACTGGTACAGTTGCCCATTGTGGAGTGCAATCATGATGCGTATATGTAATGTACCAATAAAGATTAAAAAAAAAAAGAAAGCAAAGAAAAGTGATGATTTTCAACACCTCATAGGCAGGACTACTATATTTTCACTTAAAAAAAAAAGCATTTCACCTAACATCATATAAATAAGTTCCAATTTATGCAGATACACCTTTTCTCTAGCTTGTTTTTCTTAATACACTATATTTTTGCTGCATTAGCTGCTAAAGTCTCCAGTGTGTGACTCTGGGATATGTGGAAATGGCAATGTAACCTTGATTTTCCCCAGTACACTAACATATACCAGGTAATTTCCAGGGAAGGCATTTTTTGAAATAGTAATATGCTATCTGAGATACACTGGCACCTAAGTAATAAGGAACAGTTTTCCTAGAACTACAATTAAATTTATGCAGTGCCAAATATTTTGTTTTAAGTTTTCATAACTTGTGATAGCAAACATGTATGAAATTCTTATGCCCTACACCTGTTCTTACTGTGAACACATTTTTTTTA
>PVIR01005808.1:0-70100 GCA_004026965.1 Petromus typicus
ATATTTTGAATAAACTATAGAAGGGGGGATTCTCAGAATACAGTGGGCAAAATTAGCTTCCAAGATGAAGTAGTATCAGAACAGAAATATAAGAAGTATAATCAGATAGCTGTGAAAGAGATGAATTTCATAAGTAGGGATTCATGTACCCGAAGGTCTTGAAATAAGTATGAATTGTGGAGGCAGAGAGACTTAAAAGGAATAAGAGAAGAGGTAAGTATAGTTGATTACATCAGAAAAAGAGGAACAGACAGGCCATGTCACAGGCTGTGGTGAAGTTTTTGCTTTTAATTTGGAATGAGATAGGAAGCTGCTGAGAGTTGTGACTGGAGGAGGCAAACAATGAATAGTGAAAAGATAGGAGAAGTAGACAGATTCTGCAGCTTTACAGGTCAAACAAAATGTTGACTTAGATATAGATTTTGAAAGAGTGAAGTCAAACTTTGACCAGAGGTATAGGAAGAATGTCAGGCCTTTTTCCTGAAATGGGTATGTACTGTTTCAGGTGTATTGGAAATGGCAAATCACAGTGTTGAGGTATGGTCAGTTTATGATGCTTCTGAGCTGGAAAGGTAGAGATACTAAGTGTGTGTTGACGTGTGAACTTGGAGTTCAAGAAGATTGTACTGAAAGTTTTAGAATCATCTGGTATAAAGGACTGAATGTGTTTCTTCAAATTTCATATGTTGAAATTCTAAAACTCATCATGATTATTTCAGGAGCTTGGAGGGTTGTTGAGGTCATGAAGGAAGAATCCCCATACATGGGATTTGTATTCTAAATTAAAGAGACACCTTTAGGGTTTGTCAGACATTATAGCAATGTTCCTCAGAGTCTATCATATATAAAATCACCTGGCAATCTGGTTAACAAGGTTGCTGAACCCCACCTCAGAGTTTCTGATGAAGTTTCAGGCGGCCCAAGTATTTGTATCTTTGAGCTTTGTATCAGAGAGCTCCCTTTTTTTTTTTTTTTTTTTTTGCTATGTAAGAACACAACAAAAATAGTCATCTACAACTCTTCATCAGAACCCAACTAGGCTGACACCATAATCTGTTTTCCAGCATCCAAAAATGTGAAAAATATATTTCTGTCATGTATATAGTATCCAGGGATGGTGTTTTGCTGTAGGATCTAAAATGGACTAAAATATCCAAATGTGGAAGTCATTTGAGATTGGACTACCAAGGAAATGAGAGTAGAAAGGGGACTGTGTCATGGTCTACCAGTTACCTCAGTATTCATGTGATAAGATAATGCTAGTGAGGAGGAACCATGGAGAGGAGAGGATTGACTATTGACAAGCAGAGAAATTCTGTAGGACAACAATCCTACTTGCATATATACAAGTACAGCTGGCAGGTGGAGTGAGTTTTGAACTGGAAAGAGACCATTGGATTTAGCTGGGTTGAAGTCACTGATGGTCCAACAAGAGCCTTCCTGATTTGTGGTAGACACACAAACATGTGTACTTGAGGGTAATCTCTGTAACAGAAAGCACATATGGGGTACAGAGGGATTTGTTCAGCCATATGTGGGGAGCACTTTTCCCAACTCTAGAATACCTAAATCTCAGCCATCACAAAAGTCATCTGCACCATGAATCTTCTTTCATCGACCTCTCTTGTACTTTCTTAGCCCCACAGAGTCACTTCCTCTTTTTAACACATGGATTTTTATGACATGTAGTCCGTTCTCTCTGCCACTGTTTGTACCTGTCTCCATTGTAACTGACCTGAGGATGGGCTTTGCTTTGTGTCACCCACATCTCTATCTCACCACTGGCACTTGACACTTGGCCTTCAGCAGAAAACCATGTCAGAAATTAATGGGTGAATTGAATTTTGAGAGTTGTTACTAACATCAGGGAACCATTTCCAGGGCTGTCACAGAGTCCTCCGGGTTTGTCAGACATTATAGTAATGTTCCTCAGAGTCTATCATATATAAAATCACCTGGCAATCTGGTTAACAAGGTTGCTGAACCCCACCTCAGAGTTTCTGATGAAGTTTCAGGTGGCCCAAGTATTTGTATCTTTGACAAGTTCCCGGTTGAGGCGAAGGCTTCCAATTCAGAAATTTCTTTCAAATATGTCCCTTACTTGGCTCCCCTAGAGAAGCTGGGTTGGGGTTTGGGGGCATAAATGTATATGGTTGACTGCATGAGAGGATGCTAATGCCACTATCCATACTGTTATGTGCCAGCATGACACAATACATTTGTCTCCTTCCCGGAGCAGAAGCAGATGTCTGCATTGCCATCAGACAGCAAGCCAGACTGCTGCCATTCTGGACCTGCTGAGACTGAGGGCCATGAGCCTCTTGCTCTTACCACCACGGTATGAATAAACAGGTGCAGGTCTCCTCCTCTTCGCCTCTGAGATTTAATCAGCCTGACTGAAACTGGTGGCTCTGAAAGATACCATAAAATTAATAGAGGGGTTCATTAGACATCACTGAAGGCCCACACTCCAGGTCTATCTATAAGGCTACTGAGAATAAGAAATAACCAGTGTTGGCTCTGAATATCCAGAATTTTCACTGCTTTTAACAGAAATTCTATAGAGAAAAATATTAATAGTATGATATGAGCTCTAGTAAAAGGAAAATGGTACTCACAATAAGCATCAGTTCGCTTTAAGTGCTATTAATTCAACTTCATATTTTTTTAAGCTGGTTACTTGTGGAGAAATTTGGTAGATGTCACATTTTAAATTTTGGCATAGTTCCTGAGGGATGGGTGGAAGGCGCAACTAAAGAAGTCTCTGGTATTCTGAGTGATCAGTCTGGTGCAAGGCCTGTGCCTTCAACACTGTCCTATTTAATGTTTTTATCAGTGCAAGATGGAGGTACTGGAGATACATTGGCCATGTGTTCATCTGAGCCTCTTGGATGGATGGTTAAGAGTCAACATGACAGAACTGGTGTCCAAGTGAGCTCGACAAGCATAAGACATGGACCGATTTTTTCTTTTAATGCAACAATTGTCCCAAAGCAATAAAAGGAAACAGCATTTATAGCAGAACTCCAAAAATATAGAGAAATTTTAATTGCTAAAAGGCACAGCCTGTATCCACCATAATATAACTTACCCAGGAGTTGATATATGGAATTGTATTAATGGACCAACAATATCTGAACAAACTATATTTGCAGCATTATAAGCAGTTGAAGATTTCTAGGTGAATAGAATTATATTCTGAGTAGTTCAGTTGACAAATAGACTGTACAATACATCTTATGATGAGGACTACAAGGAACTGAGTTTTGCCTTCAGCTTGGAGAGAAAAAGACTGAAGATTTTGAATACAGTGTGCATTGAAACTACTCAGATGAATTCCACTTAGTTTTGATAATTTTGAAAAATAGCCATAAGATCGGGGAATCAAGTAATAGGATCACAAATTTTGGCTTCAAGTAAGTTTTTTTGTATTAAAATTGTCTCTAGGTAAAATAAAAAATACTGATGGTGGTAGTGGTTGTGGTCATAATGATGGTGAAGGTGAAAAGGAGGAAGGAGAAGAGAGGAGGTAAAAACTAAAGACTCACACCATTTTAGAAAGTGCATTTTCCTCAACATACTCTACTGAGTTTGTCATGCATGATGGTGTCATTATATTGGTTTTTGCTGAGAAGTACAGCCATTGGCTGGATACTGACATAACAGAGGGGGTTTAAGTATCAGCCAGGAGGATGAGAAAGCTGACCTTATGTGAGGAAAGTACTCTGGCCCTGTGCTTTTCAAAGCTTCTGCATAGACAGAACTGTCAGTTCAAATGTTTTTATTCATTAAATATTTTAGATCAATGTCTCTGAAAGTTCTCATGTAGGAGAGAAACCTCAAAGATGAGTGTATTGATTGCAAAATCTGCTCCTGCCCTCCACCTGCGTGAGGAGTTATATATGACATGGAAACTGTTGGACTAAGTGCAGAGGTGCCATATTGTTGCTTGGTAGCACTGCTATTCATTGCTTGTCTTAGCTCTGTGTCTGGTGCCAGTCAGTGCACAGTGACTCCCAATCTTGACTACAATGAGGTAGCATGTTGGTTGTCATGCAGATGCACACAAGTCAGAGGGGCATCTGTGTGTCCTGTGTGTCTGCTTCGTGCCTACTGGTTCCCAACAATATTCAGTTAATTAAAAAAAAGGGAAAACTCTGTAGAACTTGCTCTAAGAGTTACCTGAAAAAGTAGAAGAACTAGTAGGGGATCATAAAATGGAGCTAATGCATAAATGTTGGTCATCACAGAAGCATGAGAACATGATAAATACATTTTGGAGCCCTGATGTACACCAGGGTGATTGTAGTGGGCAATTTGTACCGACTTGAAATTTGTTAATAATGCAGATGTTAAGAATGCTTACCTCCCTCCTTCCTACACACATTACGAGATCATGAATATGTAATTAACTTGATTGTGATAATTTTACCATAGACATGGATATTGAAACACCAAATTATACATCTTGAATGTAGACTATTTTATTTGACATTTATACTTTAATAAAGCTGAAACAAGAGAAATTAAAAAGAGAGATTCCAGTTTAAAACAATCTTAACTTATACTCCAGTAAACCCAAAACATTTGCATGTAAAGATTTGAAATAGTTTTATTCATAGTTTCAAAAAACCAAAAACAAGTCAGATTGGCTTTTTAACTAATGGTAAAATGGGGGGGTATATGGCACGGTGCAACTCTATTTGGCAACAAAAAAGCAGGAATTACTTAGCTAGCGTGATAGCTGGACCTTTCGTGCAAACTCAAAAGGCAAAATATGAGTGTCCTATTCATAGAACATCCTAAACAAACCCAAAGTACAGGAACAAAAAGTAGACCAGGAAGAGGCTCAGTGGAGGAGTTGGCTACAAATATAGATAGGAGAAATGTTAATGGTGGAAATGTCCTCCTTCTTGAACCTGGAAGCAGTGACATAATGGTATGTTTATTAAAACACATAACAGTACACTCCAAAATTATGACTTCTACTAGGTATGACTCATACCTTCCATGTAAAAATCAACAATGGTAAAGTAGAGAGTCTGGGAGACATGGGATAGACTTAGAATTGGGAAGGATATGAGGTGGGACTTGAAGGCAAGAATTAGGGTTAGTTAAGAAGAGAGCCTGCAGATTACCTAAACACTACGTGTCCTTATCCCATGGTTCGTCTTTCTCTGTCACAATTGCTACTCCTTGGGTTAAGAAGAGATGCTCTCTCTCAACAGATTCATGTCCCCTTGCATGGAAGCGCAGACACCTAGCAGGTTCTGTTGCCTTCCAAGCACTGAATTATCACTCTGTCTTCTTCCTGCAGGAGGGCAGCTGAGGACATGTGGGTCCCTGTCTTCCTATAAACAGCAATGACCGAAGCCACATATCTACTAATGAAAGAGAAAAGGCACAGACATGAATTTGCTAAATATTTGGCAGGTACAAAGGCAATCTGTCCTCATCCTCTTTTCCTTCAATGGAGGGACAGCAGCCCCATCTCTGGAGAACTAGATTCTGGTATCAGATTCCCACCTGATCCTCAGTCTTCTCTCTTGGAGACCACCTCGATAATTGAGGTCTTTCTTGGCTTTGTGCTCAGTCGCTTCATTATCCCGTCCCTGTGTGGAAAGCAGCCAGGGGTAGTTTGGCCCAAGTATCAGCCTTGCTCCTGTTCTGCTCTTGGTGTCCTTTACACACTGCCAACAGGTGCCCCAGACTTCCTGAAACAGGAGGACACACATCACTGGGATGCCACAGGCCCAAGAAGACAGGACCTGGTGACACCCTGGCTCTGTCCTTTACTATGTGACCCAGTCACAGACAATGCTAGGGTTTCACAGCTAAAGGCCACAGCTCTTGCTCAATCATTGCTGAGGACTAAGCACTAGAGATTAGTGTACTAGCCAGGCACCTAACAAGTACTTAATCAACTGCAGCAGTTTAATAGTATCATTTAATATGGATGTAGTAAATATTTTATTACAAATTTATTAAATATTTTATTACATGTTTATTAAACAAATACATTAAGTAGTTCAAATATACTTTTTATTTATTAGTGTTACTGGCATTGTTAACTACCTTCCCATGATTCTACCTTTATAAACATAGCCTTACAATAGGTGCCTTTTGATCCTTTCTCTGCTGCTGTTGCTGAATTCATCCCAGGGAAGTACACACTGGGGCCTCAGCCGGGTTCCCAGCCTGGGTCCAGCGCTGATGTGAAATCAGAATCCTGGAGGCACAGGCTGAATACCAAGCAGCTGATGGCTCCAGAGCAACAAGAGCAGAGAGCTGGGAAGGAGAGGGCTGGAGCCCCGAGGCGGCGGTGCCCTGGCAGCTTCTGCCTCTCCAGAGATTGATTTATCACCAGGATCCTGATGAATGTGTGAGGAACAGGGCTGGTGATCAAGCAGCCAGCGCCATAATTAAAGTAACAGCTCCTGTTTTTAAAGTGCTGTTTACGTGGAGCTTGGCTTTCGAGGCAATTTCTCCATCTCCTACTTTAGGGCAAACTGTTTCCTCTCTCTGGAGCTTGTTGCTAAGCTGCTCTAGGCAGATGGTCCCTGGGTGCTTAATGAAAGTGTCAGGAGAAAGAAAGCTCTCGGAGAGTTTCTGAGAATGTGGAGGGACATTGTCCACACCCTGCACGACCTTGGGCTTTAGGAGGCCAAAGAAGGCTCTGTCAGAGGGCGGCCATCTCCTTCCAAAGTCTGCAGCTGCCCACCCGAAGGCGAGGGCAGGAGAAGGGAAAGGCGGCCTCGCAGTGAATACCCTACTACGTCACTCACTGGAGTCTGACTCTAATGTGAGTGGGTGTTTCTTAGGGTAGAAGTGAGCATGACCTGTAGCAGCACGCCTCTCTAAGGTGCCTTGTCCTGCCAGGGCCTTTTCTTCCTGGTCCCTCCTACTTGTTCTCCCTCTCTTTGTCTTGCATCCTCCTTCCTACTCTCAGTTTCGTATATGTCCTACAGACAAAGTCCCTGTAATACCCCAAACAAGCTCACAGATCACAGATGTCTCTTGACTAAGGACTAGAAAATGCCCTCTGAAGGGCCAGGATGTCCTCCGGCCAGCTGAAAGACACATTGTGTTGAAGACTATGGCAGAATGTCATCCATCACTGTCTGGCCAGTATTATAAGGGGTCAAGGGTGACAACAGTAGAGCTTAAAAAGTTGGCCGAATAATGCAGCTGCTGCTTTTATAATCCCAAGCCCCCTAACACATCGGAAGGGGTCATACATGTTCTGGACATGGTCTCAAGTTTTAATATTTATTCACTATTTCTTGAACCTTGATTGAGTGTGGTAGAGGCATTAAAGTCTATGATAAAGCACACACATATAGGTCCATGTATTTTACCTATGTGTATACTCCTTTGCATCTAGCTGTTGACTGGGTTTGCCCCAATGAGAGATAAATCCTGTGAGTCCAGAAGATTTATATATAGCTTTAGTGTATATAGAGCAGTTCATGCACAGAGGCATTATCTTCATTGGGCCTTGTGTGGCTGACAAAACTCTTATACCTTGAATACACACCAGCATGGTAGAGCTGCTGGGAGCAGAGGGATAAAAGTGACAAGTCTGCAAAGGGGTCACCTCTGGACCATCAACTGTCTGGGGTTTTTGTTCCCATATATAGCAGAGCCCATTCTTCTCCAGCCATGCTGACTGGAAGAGGAGTTGTACACTCTGAAACAGACCCAGGGCTAAGAAAAATCCATCAGGCATTTCTCTGAGTCAGGAAGGACAGACCCTCCAGAACAGGCTTCTATAACAGAAGCAGCAGCCCAGTGGAACAGTCATTGCTATGAAAGTGCCAAGATTGATAATTGAACTACGTCTTGCTCGATTCACATTTAAAGTCCTTGTCATGGGTGAGACCCTTTGTCCTAGCCCTAGAGACCTGTACACTCAGCTGAGATTTCCTGGGTGCCATAATTTCCCACAGAAAAATACAAACTCTGATTGAAAGTGGAAGAACTATTGAATTCCACAGAGAATATTATCTTTCTCCTTTCAGAATTCTAAAAGCAGACTATGATTAGCCCAGACAGGTAGGACAGAATTCTCCTTGAATGCACTCAAACAAGTTTCAAAGTACGGCTGGCAGAAAAGGACTGCAATTGTCCCCACATTATTCTTGGCCCCACAAAGCCCTCTGTCCTCTAAAGCCACAGTAGGACACCTTGATGGTTGCTAATAACCAGCAGGGGGTTAATCACCACCAGGGGACACAGACCTCTAAGCTACCCTGCAGGCTTGGGGCTGTAACCCCTCAGGGACTTCCAGTGGAGCAGGGAGTGTGCCTATAAGGTGCCTATAAGTAGCCCTGCCCTCAACCTTTAGTGCATTCAGTAGATCCACCAACATGAGAACAGGGGCATTTTCTTCTCTCTCAACCCTCAAAGAGTACCAGCCCCAAATCCTGCTCAGAGTTGTTTCTAATGTTCACAGTAGGGATGACATCCCTGGAAGGATGGGCAGGGGAGAAGGAGGAGGTAGAGGAAAAGAGAAGGAGATGAAGGAGGAAGAAGGGAAGTGGAGGAGAGGAAGAGGATAAAGTGAAAGAGGAGAGCAGAAGGAACAGAAGGAAGAGAAGAAAGAGGAGGAGGAAGAGAAAGAGGAAAAAATAGGAAGAGATCAGGAAGAATAAAAAGTGGGGGACAACAGCAGCAAAGTGAAGGTGAACAGAGAACTTTGGGAGACAGGCTGACCCTCATGAAGATAGTTCAGCACCCTGAGTCCTCACTTGGGACCTGGCCTTCGCATCTCATCCAATCCTTACAGCAACTGCGTTGCAACAGGTACTATTATTATCCGCTCCTTATTTGTGTACCTGGAGAAACTTAGACTTAAATGTCAAAGCCACCTGGCCTAAATGTAAGACCTTTGGATTAAGTTGGAGTTGAGCTTTCTTCTCAGTTCTTGGGGATATATGTTCCCATCCCTGGAATGTAGGTTGTGTGCAGTCCTTCCTCAGTTTCTCTTTGTGACAGGATCCATTCAATTCATCTGTTTCTAGGATGTCTTGCAGCACACAGAGGTATGCTATTGAACTCCTAGCTTTCCCAGCCTCTCAGTGACTAACTGTACACATTCCTTCCTTTCCCCTGAGATGAGGTGATGCATTTATCATGGCTCCAAGTCATTGCAGTGGCCAGGACAATGATAGAATCAAATGTCTGTCTAGTGTATTTAGGAAGGAGACTGCTATTTTGAAAGCAAAATAACAAATCTATGATTTCTTCTCTGCTTTTAATTTATTTTCTTAGTTTTGGGGATTTACAGGCTTATTGTCCCTTCAATGCCATGTTCTCACAACTACTGGTAGAGGGGAAATGATTTCATTTCCTGCTGTCCGGCTCATCTCTCTCTCACACACACACACACACACACACACACACACACACACACACACAACCATATTCACACTTGTCCATACAAACACCACACAAGGCTTGGAACTTAATCTTTTTTAGTTTTTCTACCCTGAAGGAACTTTGATTAATTGGTTCAGCAATCTGGGAGTGGAGCATAATAAAAATATTAAAATGTATATTTATTACTAGTGAAGGAAACACAGGAAAAGGAAAGGTTAAGAAAAAGAAGGCAACAGAGAGTAAGAGGCACTAAGGTCAAGGAGATGGAGATGGTGAGCAGAGAGGGAAAAGAAGGCAGAGCACCCAGCAGGGTGTGAAGTGGAGTCCAGCCTTGATAAGCACCGCCCCAAAAGGCCTCACTTGCTGCGAGATGCGTATACTTCCCTCCTCCCTCTTTCCTTTCCAAATATGCTCCTGACAGAAGTCCAGCCCCCACCTGCAGTACTATGGTGTCAGGGAAGCCATCCTACCTCCATGTGTTAACTGTACAAACCAGAAGTGCAACTGCTCTTTAGCTTTCTGTCATCAAGCTGAGTTTAGTGTCAGAGAGAACCTAGAGATGTGGTCCTTTTTCTGCAAGGGTGGCCCAGTTCCTGCACCTGGGCCTGAGCCAGGATAACTCAAATGCAAGCAATGGCCCATTAGAGATGATTCAATAATTTATTTGCTGTCTCTTAAGAGTTTTTGAAAAATAAAATGTAACTGTTAAAATGCACATAGTTTTGTAAAAATATTTTATTTCAGTAGCATATATGTAGTGTTTAGATTCATTTCTTTCTGTGGGTCACAATCAAAACAGTGTGACAGCTCTGGGACCAAGTGATCTGAGGGTCCCCAAAAAAGTCTGAAAATTCCTCCTCTGATCCCCTCACCGCCTGAATCTGGAAAATGTGAGCTAGAAGTCTTTTGGTGACACATCTCCCATGATTCTTGTGTCTGTTGGATTTGTTGTTGCAGAAGGTTCTAGTACACTGTGGACATCCCAAACTCTGCAGAAACTCCTGATGTTGCCTTTTGGGACAGCTCAGGATGAGTGCTGCTGAGAAAGGGATGAGATAGGGTAAGTGTAAAGTGATCTGATTGGAAGAACCGCACAGCACCTCCCACTGAGGCAGCCCTCATTGGTCTGGCCAGTGCACCACTGGCCACATGTCCTCTGCACACTTCCCCTTCCTATAAGGCTGCTCGGTCCTCTGATTGAACGCTGGCTGAGGCAGCCCATGAGAGGCAGCACTTCATATGATGAAGCCAGTGCTGTAGAATGAATGGGCCGACTGACATTCCCGGGCCTCACTCCACGGGCAGCCCCATCACAGATAATGCTAATGGTGGAGGAATTAAAACATTGCTTAGTGCCTAATGAATGCAGCATGTGCTCCTATTAGCACATGCCAGCTGTATCCCTGAGAATGGGGAAGGAGAAACAATTTCTCAATTATTTATCAGTTCCCTTACCTCCACCCCAAAAGAGAGTTAGCTTATGAATTTATTTATTTCATGGACCAATATGCAGAGTAATTGCTTTGGGTTTTTGTGATTTTTTTTCTATGGATTTTCTTTTCCTAATTCAACAGCAGGGGGAAAAAGAGAGAAAATATCATGTCAATGTCATTTGAATCATAATAGGTACAAATTCACTCCCCTGAATAAATAGAGAAGCTTATTTATCAAACACAGACGAGATGTCTGTCGAGTTGTGAACAGAGGGAAAGAGATCTGAGTATGCAGAAGCAATTGCAAAAGTTTGCATATCTTCAGGACTCCCTGGGGAGGAGCAGGCAGCACCGTCCCTGGCTAGGAACCTTGTGTTTTGGCAGCTGCTGGGCAGCAGACCGCACTATTTTAGGGAGGGAAAGGAGCAAATATATGAGTGTACAGACTCCACCACCTGGGGGTGGTGAGGCCAAGTGTGGCCACAGTCAGGCCCTCATCCATTCAACACAGAGGGGAATGGAGGAGACATCAAAGTGAGCTAATTAGGTTTAGACTGTTTGCATCAGTTTCTGTTACTTCAGCTCCTTTTGTTTTGCTTCATTATTTTCATCTTCATCCCACTAGTGCTGGCTGTTGCTCCCTGTTGCAGATCCTGGCTTCTGGATTTCTTTTTCCCTGCCTCTTCTTTCCACAGCTAACCCCTCTGGGTCCTACCACCCTGCTGTGGTGCATGAAGTCACCCCTGCTGCCCTTCTGTGTATGGCTCTGAAGCAAACAGCCCACTGGCAATAATGGCTACCATTTGCTGAGTGGCTACATCTAGGGGTTCATCCTAGGGCTTTCCACATACACTATCCTCTAATTCTTACAACTAACCATCAGGAGATATCAAGTCTCAGGTAGTCTAATAGCTTCTTCAAGTCCATACACAATGGTATAAAGTATCCAACCAGGAATGGAGCTTAAAGCTTTGTGAATGACACTGTATCAACCAAGGAAAGCAGACAGACTGTGGATCAGGACACCAGAGCCCATTTGGGACTGATGAGTTGTCATTGACAGGTTGCCTGTTCCTCACTGGAACCAGTTGCTAGGCAGCCTTCAGCATGAAGTAGAGAGGATGAGCCAAGACTACATCTCCAGCCCTTGAGCCCTGAGACTAATAAAACATGAACTTCTTGGAGAAATTCTTCAGGTTCAGCTTCCTCACCTGTCAAGTGCAGGTTGCAATCACAGGTGCTCATCACAGCACCTGAGCCATTCCAACTAGACTAAACATCTCTGCACAATTAATACTTGGTGACATTGGTTTTCATCTAGCTTTGTCTACTCATTCATATCAGTCACACAACAGGATGAGAACCAGTGATATTTGGTTTAGAAAATCTATAATTATTTTTCCCTTAAAGGTCTAAAGCCCCTATGTCAAAGAAAACAAAACTCTGCGAAATGACTGAGAAGAAGAGAAGCTTCAACATAAGGATCTTCATGTGTTTCATGGAATTCTCCATTTTCCTCCTTGGACAGTACAGGAATCACTTTCCCTATTTTCAGTAAGTAGGATGATGATTGGCTGAGGTTAGGAAACAAGGGAAAAGCCAGTCTCTGGTTCACAGGTACCACTTCAGAGAGAGGCTAGATCATAGGCAAGGTAAAGAGATTGCAGATTCTGAGTGAAACTCCAAGTTAAAAGGTGCCCTATAGAATGAGCTTTCCTCCAGTTGTATCAGGTGTTTTCACCACAAAACAAAGAGTGGACCATAAATATTGGAACTCACCCCTTTTCCTTTTTCTGACAAGAGAACAATTAATTGTTCATATACTCACAATGGCGCATATTGCAATTACTTTGAAAACAGATGATTTACTGAGTGACAGGAATGAGGGAAATAGGTCAAAACAGCAGGAAGGATGAGAGAGGTAAAAGCCTAGCCAAGGGGAGTTAGTACAAGTTGTCCGCAGAGGCTCCGCTGCCTACTTGGGACTGTTGACCTGGACTCTAGGCTACATTTTCATGTGCTCCACTTGGCCAGCAGGAAAGAGCTCAGGCCTTCGACGGGACAGGGGTGTCTTCTACATTTTTCTGCAGCACGGTGACCCCAGTGCCTCTGGAACCTGGGAGTTTAAAGGGGAAGCAGTCAGTACATAGGAGCTTTAGTCAGGCGAGAAGCAGAAAGGCAACAACACTGGGATCTGCACCGGCCATTATTATCTGGGTTGAACCAATTGTTTCTGAACTTTACCCTGCTCCTGGAGTACAGTTACCATCTCCCTGGCTTTTATATGCTCTGCAGCCCAAACTCATGCTGGGACTGAGGTGGATGTTCAGTGAATTTCCGCAAGTCAATGGATCTGACCAAACTGAATCAGTCCCACAGACACGTTCTTTGTACAAGAATGTTGTCAGTTTTCCCACCCCAGTGCAGTGAGTACAATCCTGGGCTCAGGGAAGATGTCTAGTGCTGCACAAGATGCCTCTATCTGAGGCACTGCAGTTTCATTTACTATTCACCATCCCAGGGAAGACTTTGTATGGGCCATTCAACCACTCACTCCCCCGTACTTCTGGGGTGCACACTATTACCCAGTGTTGCAATGTCCATTTCCAGAGTGATGATGATATCCCTACTGTTTGTCCACTCTGCATTGATCACATAAGCAGAAATTATGGATATTATAGTTCTGTATGCAAATTGAGACTTCAAGTGTGTGTAGCAGGAATATTTGGCCAAATCTACTGTGAGAGGTAGGGAATGGGGATGGGTTGAGGTCCTTGAGGATGAGATGTTTGTATTGATTTAGGGAGTGAATGTGAGACCATCAGAAATGGCAGAGGTAGGTAGTCCCTTTTGGAGAGACCAGTTTAAGGTGACTTCTTTTCTTGAGGATGAGCTGGCAGTAAACAAAGCATAGCAATAATTCGAGTGTGTCCAAAAGATCAGTCCTACCACCAGTGCATTCAGCATAGCCTGTATTTATTCATGGATGACAGGGGGGAAGAGGACCTATGGGGACCCTGTTTGATGACCTGACATTGTGAGCATGTATGCAGATTGCCAGGCTCAGCATTTCCATCCAGCAAGTTCAGAAGATCTGTCTTTTTGAGTCATGAATAGCTATAAAGGAGACAGAATCTACACGTGGAGAGGTTCCAGTGGGAACACAATCCATTACCCATAGTTGTAATGGCTCAGAATTCCCACCAGCTTCCTGAAACTGAGGCATTAAAGTGGCAAGCAGCGCTCCAACCTGCTCTTCTTTCTCTGTTGGCTTCCCAGTCTATATTATAAAAATACTCAGCCTTGTGAGAGGCTGTCATCGAGCCTCTTCTTTCTGTTGGCATCAGCTGGATTTCTACTTAGTGGTTCTTGAGCTGGTAACACATAGGGCATGGGCCCGGCTGCATAGTTTCACTTTCTTGGGTGTCTCCCCTGGGTGAGAGCACCCACCCCCTGGAAGGGCTCTTGGAATCATTCGCGTTCCAGAAAAGTAGTGTCAAGGTAGTGACAAAGTATTAGTGACAAAGGAAAAGGTCACATATTAGGAAAAATAAGGGAAGGGTAGATGGAGAAGAGATCTGATCCCATGCACAGAAGCAGTTGCTCTGGTTTAAGGATTTGACTTGATCTTCACCTAATGCTTACAGTGTGTGTTGCAGGGTGGTTGATAAAAAGAACAGAACAATCTAGAAGAGTGTATGTGTTCCCAAAAGGCAGAGGGCATTAATGCTAAGAGTCATGAGATAGGTGCAACCCCAACAACTTCCTCTGAGGAGGAAAGGAGTTAAGGGCAGTAGAGAGGGGCTGTGTAATCATTTTTAACTGTTTGGCAGTGCATATATCTAATCATTCCTCTCACGATAGCCCTCTGAGGTAGGGTTTCCTGCATTGCTTTAACAAATGAAGACGCTGAGGTTCAGGAGATGCAGGGAATGAACATTAGATGTTCAATTCGACCTTACATCTGTCTGACTGCAAATCCTGCACTAATTCCACTACATCCCAAGGATTCAGTCACCCCTCAATCTTCCTTCAAGCGGCTCTGTACCACATCAATTAATTACTCTGCAAAATATTAATTGAGTTTCCACTGCATGCGTGGAATAGATTTTAGTTTCACTAGGGAATAGGAGGAACAGTAATAATACTAATAACAATAATAATATTTACACGGTAATTATTATTTTCTTTTATCTTTTTTTTTTTTTAAGGTTTCTTTTTGAGACAGGGTTCCACTTTGTGGTTCAGGCTGGCCCTGAGCTCAGCCTCAAACTCACATCACAGCAATCCTCCTGCCTCTGCCTCCCAAGTGCTGGGATTACAGGCGTGAGCCACCACGCCCAGCACTGTGGTATGTGGTACTGGTTGCTGCTGGGTGTAAGTCTCCACACCCAGTATGGTATGTGGTTACTGGGGAATTGAACCCAGGCCCTTACGCTTGCAAGACAGGCGCCAGAACCACTGAGCTAATTCCCCGGCCCCTATTATTTTCTAAGCTTTGTTCAGAACACCAGACTCATTTAATGAGGCACCTACATTCAGATGACTGACCCTCCAACTCTCTGGATCACTCAGAAATAGGAGCAGGCACAGAAGGGAAATTTAGGTAGGACACTGAGCTAGGAGGATGTCCTTGCTGGACTGGGACAGTCTAACTCTTCACCAAACCACAAATTCTCAGTGCTTTGACTTATGCCCCAAGACACTGTCCCCAGGGTGTTCATAGGCAGAATGTTGGGACCCTGGGTGAAGGAAGGAGGGCTTGACAATCAGTGGGTCAGGGTGTGTCTACCACACACTGCTTTTTCCTATTCTCCCTAAGGCCTCAGTCTTCCTCTGCAGCACCCAAGCACACCATGGTAAAGATGCCCTTTACCCTCTAGGAGGAAGCTGGGAAGTACAGAGTAGCACTAGAGACGAGATATTGCTTAAGATTTCCTAGCCAGGAATATTGTGTTTTATTTTATTTTCAGTACCAAGAAATGGATTAGGGACCTCTCACAGAGCTGTAGCTCTTTTTATTATTATTACTATTTTAAAAATTTTTGAGACAGCATGTTGCTAAGTTGCTTAGTTGCCTGGCTGGGCTTGAGCATGTGATTCTCCTGCCTCAGCTTCCAAGATTGCTGAGACTACAGGCAAGCACAGTCATACCTAGTTAGCAACAAAGATTTCTTTTCTTTTTTATTTTTTTGAGACAGGGTCTCACTTCTGTAGTTCAGGCTGACCCTGAACTCAGTATATAGCCCAGGCCACACTCTAATTTACAGCAATCCTCCTGCCTCTGCCTCCTGAGTGCTGGGATTATAGGCATGAGCTACCACATCTGGCATTGTATGTGGTATCAGGGAGCAAACTCAGGACCTTGCACTTGCAAGACAGATGCCAGAACCACTGAGCTAAATCCCTGGCCAGCAACAATGATTTCTTAAAACTCACAGAAGCATAATTGAGGGAAGAGAAAATAGACATTCACATTGGGTAGCAGCTGCTCTGCTACCTCAGGCCAGTGATCTCTCTCTCTCTCTCTCTCTCTCTCTCTCTCTCTCTCTCTCTCTCTCTCTTTCTCTCTCTCTCTTTCTCTCTCTCCAGTCTCATCCAGATTTTAAATAACTGTCCACACACTTCTGACTTTAGCTTACTCCCTTCTCACTCCTCACTCAACTGAAACTTGGCCTATGGCACCACAATTGCACTAAAATCATTGTTGCTAACTTTAGAAATAAAGATCTCCCGTATGATGAAAGCTACAACGCACTTTCCAAACTTTTCCCATCTTTCTGAACCTGTTCATATAACTGCTCTGTAGCAGGTGATGTTATTAATACATGCTTCTTCCTCAGTTTCTGCTAAATCTTCCTTTCTTTTCCAGTTGCTCTCTGAAATGCTTGATTTTCCTGTGTAGTAGCCTTGCTCACCTCTCAGTCCTGTGCTCTGTTTGGCACCTGCATTTATGCCCATGTTTTTAGATCCTACTTATTATGCTAATCGTTCTAACTCCTCCTGTTCAGCCTGTAGATTCCCTACCTTCGCACCTAATTCTCTGAGCAGTCACCCAGGAACCTCCCAGGTACCACAGGTTCCAGGATCTCAACCTTTGTCACATTTATCTCCTGCCCTGCTTTCTTATGACTTCTCTCTTTCGATTTGTAGATCTCCCATCTGCTGAGTTGTCCAGCCAGAAGCCTAGATTTCTCTGTATTTGTCTTTCTCTAGAGACCAGTTATCGGTCCTGAAATTTTTATTTCAAATACATCAGCTTTGCTCACTTCTGACATCACTCTCTGCCTTGTTTCTCTCATAGCCTCCTTGCTCTACTGTCATAGCCTCTTTTTGTTGTGACCTTGCCTGGCTTTGTTACCCCCAAACATGTCCTCCACTCTGCTCCTAGAGCAATGCTTCCAACTTACTGTGCTGCCCACTTGCATTCCACCGAACTCTAAGCTCCTGTCACTTAGCAAGATTGAACTTAGGTCACAGTTTCAGTCTCAGAGTCTGCACTTGTTCTTAGTGTAACAGCCATATTGTGCTACTTCTGGTTACCTCAACCTGAAAGGGCAAGGATTCCGAATCCTCTGCTCATAGTGTTCTTTCTGCTGGGAACATTCCACATTCCTCTCCAATTTCTGTTTGGCTCAATTAATTCTTCAGTCCCCTCCCTCAGTGGATCTGGGCTACTCTTACAGACATAAGAGAGTAGCTGTAGCAAACTAAGCCCAAATGCACAAATAAAAAGAACAGGTGTCTCTCCACATGGTATATAAATGATAGAAAGAATAAGGCTTAAAGAAGCTCACAGCTAATTTATCTTCTTTTGCTTAAAATTATTTTAACAAGTCATCCTTTTTATTTCACTTATATTTTTGATTTTAGAGAGTGCTTTACAAATTTCTTTGTGAAGAGGTTAATTCCTTAAATATCAGTTCCCAAATAGGAGAAGGATTGTGACAATTAGGGAGGATAAGATTCTTGCTGAAAGGGGACACAACATGAAATGTGGCAGAGGGGAGGGGGGGACTCTTTGAAACACAAGAAGCTGTGAAAATGTCAAATGCAACAACCTGCATCACAGATCTAACTGAGGGACATCGTGTGAACAACTCCAGTAAGCAAGGATTTAAGTTAATGCCGAGAACACCCAAGAAGGGAAGAGATAAAATGGTTTCCTAAATCAGCCAGAATCACCTCTTGTGTGTATCCTTATGTTCCTTTCCTTAAAGACAAACTGTCAGAGATAAATTATTTGTTTAATGTGATCTTGTGAGATGGGCCAATCTCACAAAATGTGCTGAGCTTTAGATATGGAAGATAAAGATAATGAACTCATACTCTACAGGGTGATGGAGATAGAATTGGGAAGAAGCTGTGTTATATCAAAAGATGGGAAGAGAAGGCAAAGAGGCAGGAAGAGATCCAATCAACAAATATGTATTCAACATCTATTACCAAACACTGTGTGATGCCACTGAGCTTGGAATGCCCTTGCCACCTTGCCTGGCTACACCTCCAACATGTGTGGCCTTGAGCTTCTCCTGGAGGGTTTGAGGAAGGTAGAGTGAAGGAAGAAAAAAAAAGTAGGAAGGAAGGAAGGAAGGGGAGAAAAGAGGAAGGGAAAAAGAGAGGAAGAGAGGGAGGAAGGAATGGACCTATTGTTAACTGTCTAGGGTAGCTTAAATTAGCCTAATCTATATTAGTAGTTAACTGTTTAGCTTTTCACCTATCAGATATGCTTCTCATAGTACATTCTCCTAGCAAAACTGTTTCCTGTTGGGGTTAGGTAACACTGTCTGGGGATAACTAATGACAGCACATTCATTTGGATGTCATTAAAACAGGCATCAAGAGGCAGAGTAGTGATTCAAAAATCAAGTAGCAAGAAGATCCTCATGGATCTGGCCCCAAAGCCTGTGATCACGCTTGGAAGTGGAGAAAGCTCTTGCTCCTCTGGACTGCTGATGGACCACAACTCTATTCCTCTCCTTGTGGAGAAGAAGAGAGGTGGTTAGTGCTCTGCCACAGTGGGTTCAGCCTTTGTTATCTAAGCAGTCTCAGTTCAGGTTTTTATGTATGCTCAGAGAGGTTTATGTGTGTTCTGGGCCAGTTTTGTAAGATAGCTATCCCAATAAAGGATTTATCAAGACAATAAAAAAGAAAGAAAAGAGACCCTCTCGTGAAAATAGCTGTTTTATGTCATGAGAGTCTAAGAGGAAAAGCTTCCAGCAGAAGCCACACTGTCCCTGCCCACCTCTCCTGCTGCCCAGCTCAGCTCAGCACATTGAGAGGAGACCCTACTAATCATCATCTCAGGGAACAACAATACAAGCTCTCCACATTTCTTTCTCTCCTATGGCTTCCCTATGGGATGATGAATTTTCTTTCATCAGAAACAGCTTTTCTGTTTGGGTTGATCTTGAGGATGAGAGTAAAGAGCTTGAGATCCTGACCACCCTGTACTTTTTGCGTTAATAGACTGGTAATAGGTTCAGCTCAGTAGCCCTGTCTTTGGCCTCAGAGAGATTCTGACTGACCCAGACTATGGACAGGTACCAGCAGCTGTGTAGAACCTAATGGGCTTGGAGGTGAAAGGCTGATACTAATCTCTAGGTGATCTTTGCTATAAAAATATCATGCATTTATATAGTGTATCAAAATAGGGAGTTTCAGTGAAAACTCATAACAAATCTCTATTTAAAGAAAAAGACAAAAAACAAAATTCAAGGTTTCTGAAGTAGGTGTAGAGTGGACACAGGACATTAACTTGTCTTTTTACATTCATATCAAGGCACAGAGCAAACATCTAAACTTATGTCTTCCAATTTCAAGCCCTGTATGTTCTCTTTTGCACTCTTCTGCTTTACCCAGCAGCCTCTGCGGCCAGCTTCTACCTTGAACCAGGGCTTCTACCCACAAATGCGATGACCACCAGGGAGAGCAGGTGGGAGAACAGAGGCTCCTTGTGAACCAGGACAGCTCTTTTAGTCTCTGTGGTGCCCTCTTTCTTCTCTTGTTCCACTAGGGGGTTCCTCTGCCTCCTCCCAGGGCTACTTTTCTTCTGCTCACCCCTTTAATGTTGGTGTCTACTGAATCTATATTCTTCCTGTTATTATTCTCTGTTCCCTTCCTGAATAGTTGCTTACAACCTCCGTACCATTCTCACAAAACCATTTCCTCATGAATCCCAAATTACTATCTCCAAGGTAGATTTTATTTCTGGATACCTTTTCTGAGACTAAAAAGTCCCTACAATGTGAAGGATTAAAGCCTCTTATCATCTTTACTCCCTGCTTTTTTTTGTCCCGTCTCCATCAAAAGTCCACTTTGTAGTCTGTGGATCCTAGATTTCTGCCTTACCTTTATCCGCACCTTTTAGCTGGGCATCACATTCTGACAGTTCCTTTCTTTAGGACCAATGGAATCTGCTTCCTGTTTCCATTTCCCTCACATGGGGTAACATGCCGCTACTTTCTGATTTGTACCACAGCAGGGACCCCTAAACTGATGTGGCTGCCTCTAGTCTTGAACCCCTTTCATATATTCTCTTACTGCCTACAAAACAATTCTTCCTACAAGTCAAATGAATCTGGTCACTCGCCTGTGAAAAATCTACAAATACCCCCCAGACCTTTAACATAAGTCCTTCCTACACATGTATGACTTTTTATGATCCAGCAATTATTCACGGTGGCAGTTTCATCTTTTCTTCACCCCACTCTGGATTTACTTGCAGTTTCCTTCTTGGAAATTTCCTTTATCTTGTTTTGGCAATGAAAATTTTACATAAAATGCCCCTACTCCCTAGATTATTTTCTTTTTCTTTGTTTTCTGGCTAATTTAAAATGGAAAATCATTCCATATGGGGCACATATCAGGAATCAGGTCCCATGAGGAGTATTTCTGAGCTCCTTACATAAATGTAGGTGCCACTTCTCTGTGATACCAGAGTTCTCTGTGCATATTCCGACCACAGTAGTTATCTCACTGCACTGTAATGTAATTCTACATTCTGTGTTTATCTGTCTCCTCCACAGGACTGTATGCCTCTTGTTTTTTTTTTATGTCTTGTATTGTCAGTTTCTTTATGTTTTGTATTGTCAGCAAGATACCTGCTAATACTGGATGTTTAGCAACACAAGGGTGACACAGAAGAAGGTGAAAATATGATATAGACTAGAGCTGATATTCCAACTGTATTATCCCAAGAACTATCCTGATCACTATGGTTATAATTGTTCAACATAATATTTTCATTTGACATTTTTTATCACATAGCACTCTAAGAAGAAGGTCGACTCTGGTCTTCTGACAGACATGATTACATTTCAAAGACAGATTCTTCCAATGAAGACATTTTCTTTTCATTGAAAGTGGGCATTGGAACCTTATGAAAGCCACAACTTGACTCTCTACATAACTGACTACCTCTATTTCTACTCACTTGTGCTGTTCATTTTACCTTCTGTTCTGTGTGCATGGTGGGGGCGATGGGATGAAAGGCACTTCCCAGACAGTGTAGGTGTTCACGGAGCTCTCTGTGAACACTCACTTGCTGGGTCAGTGCTGCTTATGAGTGCCCTGTACATCCTCTTACAGAGCCAGGGCATGAGAAGGCCTTGTTCAATGGAAATTATCCGATTATTTGTAACTCACCAGCAGAGCCACCAAACTTGTATTGAATACCTACTATATGCCTTTGACATAGAAATGAATTACACACAGTCTCTCTGCCCTTGTGAAACGTTTTAGAGCTTAGTGGAGAAGAAAATATACCAGCAGGCAGTTATATTGGAATGGGAAGCATAAACTAAACAAAACTGATGTAAAAGCCAAGTTTTCCAGCTACTAAGAAAAGAGAAGCATTCCAAGCAGAAGTAATAGTAAGTCTAAAAGGTGAGAAGAGTGGAAGGAAAAATGAGAAATTCAGGGAGGTGCTAGATACGTGGTGAGTGTGTCATCAGGTGAGTGTCTACTGGTTAGGAAGGAATATTGAGACAGGAAATTGTAGAGGCTAATTAAGAGCTGCTCAAGGCAAAATAAAAAGAAAGGAGGTTCCAGAGCTGGAAAGTGAACTGGTCCCTTTAGGTTGGTGCAATTGGAATCTTGGTCCCCAGGTTGATAGTTTGGGGAAGTGGTAGAAATTTTAAGATGCAGAGTCTAAGGAGGGGTCCCCAGGTCTTTGGAGAAAGCTACCCTGGGAAAGAATTAAGAAAGCTACTGTGGAACCCTGGTGCTCTTGAAAGAATAACTTTCTTTCAAGAAAGACTTTCTTTCTTAAGGACAGACTTCTTCCTTAAGTGGCTCTCAGGCTCCTGTTTCAAAATACAGTTTCTTTCTCTTACATATATTCTCGCTATTGTGATGCCATTCATTGCTGGATTCTCAGCACCAAAGGCTAAACCCCTCAGGCTACTGTTTCTTGGATATTCAGTCCCTAAAGAGCCCTTAAATAAAACTCTTTACTTTTTAAAGTTAGCCTGTCTGTGGTATTTTGTTTTGGTTACAAAAAATGGACTAAATCATGAGCCAACGATTTGAACTGTTTAACTCCACTGAGAGCTCCTAGTAGCTGTGAGACAATAGGGAAATTAGAATCTTCAATATGAATTATAGACCTGAGTAAAGAAGTATTAAATTGATAGAAGAGAAGATGATATTGTAAAAAACTGGGCCATAGCAGCAGGAAAGGAACAAGGCAGATGAGATTCAGAGTGTAACTGGAAAGTCAAGCTGAAGGCCTTGATCATTTTAATGGGAGCAGGGGAGGGTGAGGCCAGGAAAAGGAAGTTGGGCGCATAGTTCTGTGCTCAGGAGAATGCCGAAATGTGGCAAGAGAGGTTAAAAATGTGGTAATATAATATTGCATGATCTGAAATCAATGCTAAAAATAATGATTAGCAAAATAGCACAATTTTAAATAGAGACTGGGTCATTATTCCTTTTGCCTCCAGCTCCATTACAGCTTGGCTTGATTGTGTAAAGATCTTAGCTGTATTTCAATATCTGATATATAATTTATCATGGGTCCTTTTCTTGGCATTGATCTTTAAAAATATTGGACTCTATTATTGCTTACCTTGATTAATGTTTCTGTTTTTGCTTGGTGTTTTTGTTCTGCTTGGTTGGCACTCTCGTAAATTTTGTGCCAAGACAAGCACCTCACTCTGCTCCCAGGCCTGGAATGGAACAGGAAATGACTATCAGGGTCTCACCATGCAGAAGGCTATGACGTCCCAGGGCCACCTCATCCACTGATGGGAGATTGTCTGTTTCTAAAAGAGACTTGTTCCCTTGGTGCTTTTCCTCTGCCCTTTCGAGGCTGCCATTTGTTGTGGGTGCCTTGTCCACAGGCAGACTTCAGGCGAGTCCTGCCTACCCATTCCTCTATTCCCTCTCTCAGAGTTCATGAAGTTTGTGTCTCCCAGGATGAAACTCACACGCAGCTTGTGTACAACTTCCTAAATGCCACAAATGCTTTGGAATAAGCATGGAAATTGGTTTCTAAGCTCCAGCAGTTTCTAAAATAGCGGTGGTTTAAAATAAAGCAGTACAATAAAAGGAATTCCTATAGAGCAGATTGTGGGAAATAGCAGAAAGCCTCCAAAACGGAAGACCTGGTGAAAGAGTCCTAAAGGGCATTGAGCCATTGTCGGTGAGGGTGGTGTGGGAGGAAAGCATGGTTTGCCAGGAACAGCAGCCAGCTGGGTCTCCATCTCTTCATTTTCCTCCATCTCCAAAGCTGCTTTTCACTTTATACTTAGCCTGATGCAGATGTAATATATTCTGTCAGTGAGAAATTTGAGTTGAAAAATATTGTGGCCTTTGGAAATGGAGGAGGTAATTAAGTGAGGGTTTTCCAAATTAATGGCAGCATGCAGATGGAGGGCATAGGGCAGGTGGGTGGGAGGAGAGGAGGGTACTGGGAATATACATCCACATATAGCAGTCTGGGTGAAGAAAACACTGGAGTAGGCAAGAATGGATTCTGACAGAGAAAATTTGATAATTATAGAGACTGGAAAAAAGTGGAGGAAATAGTGATGTCTGATCGCCTCAGTTTTCTTTGAGAAGTTTGTCTTCAAATCTGGGAATTAGGGTCAACTTTTCTCAGGATAATGAGCGTTGGGAGAAGTACAGAGAGAACTGACCAGTGTCAATGAATAGACCTGCAAATATGTCTGTGAATCTCCTGAGCATAGGAAATACGAATGTGGATAACAGCAGCCTTCACTTGTGATATTCTATTTTCCACTCCTGTGGCAGAACGCAGGAGAGATAGAACACCATTGAGGAAAAGTTTGTCTTGTCTCATGGTTTCAGTGGTTTCCATCCACATTCAGCTGGCTCCATGGCTAATGGGCCTATGTTGTGGAAGAAATCCTTGTGGTAAGACAAAGCTGCTTACCTTATTGCAGCCAGGAAGGAGGGAGGCAGGGAGAGAGGGCAGGAAGAAAGAAAGGGAAGGGGGAAATAGACAGCAAAAGAAGGAGTGCGAGGAGCATGAAAACAATAGATACTCATATTTTTCAAGACACCCACCTCCTAAGTTTTCACCACTCCCAATAATGCTATCAAGTTATAAATCTGACAAGCCTTTAGTAATGACCTTTGGAGTCATCTTAGCATGGAAGCCCTGGCCTTGTGGTTGTATTGTGTTTGCCACTGGCTCGGCTCAGCTTTCTGGGCAAAGGCCTGGAGAACTTCCAGATAGGGCTGACCAACTTTGGCTTATGGAAGGCAAAGGAAGGAGAATTTATGTCTGGTTAGGGTTTGGGCCACAAGGGAGGCACTAATAAGGAAAGATGTAAGTGTTGCTGCTGTGCTGTCCTTCTAAGTAGAGTGCAGTGTGCTCCTGTACCGGGAAAGGCTGAGCAGCTTTCAGGAAAATCAGTCCAGATCAGCACAGGCAAACCACCCAGCCCACATGGTCTAGCAATGGAGATGTTTTTATTTATTTTTTAATCTTGGATCTTTTTCCATGATAATGAGCTCTGCATCATTAACAGCACTGCCTCTGTTTGTGAGATGCAGCCCCAAAGACATCTTATCTACTTCTTTGAGACTTTGTTTAGCAAGAGGGGTGGAAAATACAATGTATTGCCCTTAGTTCTTAAGAAACTATCAGTGTAAGTTCCCCCGAGTTCCCCTACTCATAATAAAAATGCTGAAATATGGAAGCCAGTGATGAAGGCATCATTCTCAGGTTGGTAATGAGGACAGATACCACTAACATTTCTTACAACCCTAGTGAAGGAAGCTGTCAAGGGAAAAGGGAATTTGAGAAGGCGGTATGTAATTAACCTAGTTGGAATTGGGCCGAGGAACCCAAGGTTAATGGCCCCGGGGATGGAAGCATTAATGCCCACTAATGGTCAAGCCCCTTTTCATGTCTTACTCATTAGAGCCACCTTTTATATTTGATAAGAGCATGGCCTCTGGCCCTGGGACCAAGGGTAATGGAGAGTTGCCACTCCCCCAGAGGATGTGCTGTGCGTTCTGACAGCTTCTGTCCGGGGTTTGATCCACCCCATCACAACATTCAGGTAGAATGTGGAGCAGAGCTCAACACACCAGCCATCTGCTGAGCACCACGGATGATAGCTAAGACATACACATGATGCATATTCATGGGCAAAATTGTTTCAGATTTTCTTCCAACAGACTGACAAAAGCGTGACATCCTCTTGCTTTCACCTGTTCGGTGCTGAAATTCCTTTTGCTACACCCTCCCGAGTGAGCTGGAATAGAGTCTCTAGCCACTCTGGACTGTGTCCTCAGTCATATTTGATGGCAGTGAAAGAATCATTAATGTGGAGCTGCACTGCTTTCTGCTGTGCCTTGATTGACAAAGAGAATGCTATTTTTGTCCAGTCCATTTCCCCTTTTCCCTTATTCACTTCACCCTCCACAAGAGAATTCTACCTTGGCCATAAACTAATCTTCTGTGATCGGCTTTGTGATGTAAATTGGGGATAGTGGATAGACAAAGAGGGAAGTGGCACAAGGCAGAAAGGTATAAATTCCATGGACATAAGTGGGGGGGGGCGGGAAGCAGCAAAGAAGTCAAAGAGAAAAAGAAAAGAGCCAAGTTCACCTCTGCGTGGGGCGGGGTACAGGCAAATGGCATACTGGGGTTAGAAAAGGGAAACGGAAAGTAGCTGTGTTGTGTCTGTGTGTGAGGAAGAAACACCAGAGAAAGAGGGGCTTTCAGGAAGCCTGCTCAATAGTCTTCAGTGAGGTCTCTTTCAGCATTCTCAGAGTTACAAATAAACACTGGTTATTACGTCTGGTTGGTGGAATGCTCCTCTTTTGTGGGGCACACTCTCCTGACACTGGGCCATGGCGTGCTGGCATTAGCAAGTTTCCCTTTCCTCCCAGAAGACTGACATCGATGCTTTGAGAGAAACTCAGACGAGGATGATGGCTCTGTTTCCTCTATAACCTTCATGTGAGCAGCACGTTTTAAGTGGCTGCCTCTATTGATGCATTTTAAAAAGCAGAGTGTGCTAGCAATAACTACATACCACATCCCCACGCTTCCAGGAGTGAGCTGCACCTGGAACAGCTCTGGCTTTAGACATGTTTCACATGCATTCTTAAATCCTCACATAAACTCAAGACTTTCCTAGGCTGCACTCCCATTTGTACACATGTAAACTGAGGCTGAGAGCCAGAAAACAGCTCATTGTTAATGGTGAGGCAGTTCATAAGAAGCATCCCGAAGCAGAATAGAAGTTGGATTTTGTTTTTTAATCCAAGGGTAGCTGAAGGAAGGAGCTATGTTAAAAACAAGAATTAAATGTTTACGTAGAGGCAAGATTAGAGGAAAGTGTGGGGCCTCTTCCTCAGGTTTTCCTGGCCGGGCTGATTTGGATGAGTCTCTCCACACACAGTGGCTCTGAGCCTTTGTGGACAGAGCACAAACCAGCCGAGCAGCAGAGCTCGAGTTCCTCTTGCTGCCGTTCAGCCCACATAATAGCCTCAGAGGGCCGGTGGTCTCCTCCACTTCTCTACCCCTTTTATTTGGACCCAACAAACAGGCAGTAGGCGGAGCACACACACACACATCTAACCTCAGCATCAGGCATTCAAGGCAGAGCCCAACCTCTATTTTGGGCAATTAAGGACCAGGCAGAGGCAAGACAAGAAGCTTCTCATGGTGCTGCTAGCCTTGGCATTTTCTCTACAGCCTGCAAAATAATCCAAGCTATCAAATCATCCAAAACCAGATGCAGGCACAATCATTTGTCTGTGTGAACATCTCACTGGCTGAAGACAAGCATCTCAATGGCCACAGGGTCCTAATTTTCTTAGTCAGAGACAACAAAACCCAAGGTAATGAGCAGAAAAAGGGACTGAATCCCAGGGGACATTCTCTGGGGGAGTCTCATGGGCTTAAATACATTTAGAGCAGGTCCAAAAGAAAGCAGTGATTACAGGCTAATTCTCTGCTGCATTATGTGAAGTATCCTGGTCTCTACACAAATGGCAACTGCTTTGTGCCAGAAATCTTTTTACTGAATTGCTCTTATTGATAAATATATATATATATATATATATATATATATATATATATATATATATATATTTAAAGGATGCTAAAAGAAGATTTTTCAATTTAAAGGTAAAGCTATCAGGATATTACTAAAAGATATTTGAATTTCTCAGGTAAGGAAAAGGCTGGAGGGTCCAAGTGTTTAGCTTGACAAGGTCAGAGTTTGACCTCAGGCAAAAATGCACTTATTTTTTTGGTGAGGAAGCAGGACTGAGGTGACCACCACAGGAACCAAGGTGGCTTCACTGGACAAGTTCTGGGCACTGCCACACCAGTACCTCGGACATTATCACCACCCTAATGTTAGGCCAACGCATACACACCATTGCCTTCCTCTCCTCTGCCTTGCTCTTCTCTGCCTTCCATCTCTTCCTTCCTCCTCTCCCTTCCTCTCTTTCTTTCTGTCTGGGCCTTCTTGAGTCCTCAAGGCGTTTGTGTCATTTCATCCATTTGCACACACCTCCATTCATTCTAAATCACGGAGAACAGATCACAGTTTAGCAAATGAAAAGCACAATGAGATGATGAAAAGGAGCCGGAAACCTGATAGGCAAACAGAAATGGACCATGGCTGCCAAAGTCAGAGAGAATTGAGTGAAAAATCCCTCCCAAGCCAGTTTGCTTTGAATAAACAACTTAAAATCACATTTGTAAAATGGAGCAGTGGAGAGATGATTGACCTCTTCCTCAGACAGTTACAGAAAGAGTTAAATCATATGTAATCATAATAAATACGTAATATATATAAAATTATCTATATAACAATATGAACAGTATAAGCAAATGGCATAGAGTGCTGCCAAATCAATGTGCAGGAGCTCTGTCCTCTTTGTTTCTCCTCTGAGATCTCAGTTGCTGCCTGAAAAGCTCCCTCCACACACACACACATCTAACCTCAGCATCAGGCATTCAAAGCAAACAGCGAAAAGTACTTACCTGTCTCTACTCATATCTGAACCTGTGATTCGCTTGGTGCACCGGAGGGAGAGATGGGACTGTAGCAAGACTGGCAGGGGCTTGGGATGCTTCCTAAGAGATACATGGTGGTCAGGATAGGGACCAACGCTGCCTCACAGGGCTTGGGGCAGACTGGCAGGTGGTGTGTGAGCCGGTGGGACCTCACCTCAGTCCCTACCCCCACGCCTCACCCTGGCTACACTAAGCAGCTCCATGGAATGATCACATTGGGATCAGGAGGACAAAAGAAAAGTTCTACTGTCCCAAAGCTCCTAAAGAGGGCTTGCCTTCGGCTTTCTCTGTTTCTGAGGTTGCGTGGAAGGATCATTGGTTCCTAAAAGAAATGAGCATTTTCATTATAGGTGAGAAAAACTTGCAAGTTAGAAATGAATCAAACTTTTTGCTTTATCTCTTCATTTATAATTAGCCCATGTTTGTGTACATAACCTTCACTCTTGGTGCATGGAGCTGGCATCTATACACTCCTTTCATTTCCTTCCCTTCCCTTCTGTCCATCTCTTGAGTCTGCTCCCATGTGACGAAGACTCCTTACTTCCTATTATCTATCTTTTACTTTGCTCTTTATTTTCCTGAGCTTCTCAAATAAGAAAAATCATATGATATTTAAGCTGTATGTCTGATTTATTTCACTTTACATTGTGTTGTCAACATGTATCCATTTTCCTACAAGTGACTCAGTTTTATCTTTCTTCATGGCCGAGTAGTTCTCCATTATTTATAAATACCACACTTTCTAAATCCATTCATCTCTTCGCGGACATATGATTTGCCTGTTATAAACTACATTGCCATAAACAGGGACATACATGTATCATTGTAACATGATGTCCTTAAATCTGATGAGAAGATAACTTGAAAGGGAATAGCTAAGTCAAATCAAATGTCTAGTTTTGGTGATTTGAGGAACCAATTTCCTTCATGATTGTACTAGTTTATATCCAACTAACAGTATAAAAACCTCCTCCCAGCCTCACAAGCATTTGCTATTATTTGAGTTCTTGATGCTGGCGCTTCTTCCTAAGGTTAGCCAGAATCTCAGTGTTGTTTCATTTACATTTTCTTAATTCTCAATGATACTGTATATTTCTTCATGGAGTTATTGACCAGTGTACCTCTGTGCAATGTTTATTCATTTCTATTACCCATTTCTTGAATTGGGTCTTATACTTTGGGGAAGATCTAATTTTTTTGAGTTATTTCTATGTATTCTAGGTATAAGTCCTTGGAGAAACAGCTAGCAATTTGTTTCCCATTATGTAGGTTGCCTTTTCTCTCTCTTGATGGTTTCTTTTGCTGTGCACAAGTTCTTTAATTGATTGATTCTCAGTACTGTTTTGTGTGCAACTGGGGGTCTGTTCAGAAAGTCCTTGCATATACCTATGACTTCAGGACTTTTACCTATTTTATCTTCCAACAGGTTAAATGTTTCTACTTTAATGTTTAGCTCATTAATTCATTTTGACTTTAGTTTAGCAGAAGGTCAGAAACATAGATCTAGGTTCAACTTTCTGTGTGTAGATATCCAATCTTCCCCCACCACTTATCCGAGGGTGTCTTCCCTCTAGGGTATGTTTTGGCCCCTTTTTCAAAGGCCAGACAGATAACTGTGCTTTGTAATATAACTTAAAATCTGGGCTTGTGATGCCTCTCACTTTGTTCTTTTTACCCAGGATTGTTTTTGGTATCTGTGAGTTCTCTATGAGTTTGAAAACTATTTTCTCCAGTTCTGTGAAGAATGTGGCTGGTGTTTTGGTTGGATTTGCATGTCTGTATATAGTTTCACTTATCATCTTCTGCAGACAAGTTTGACACTAGGAAAGATTGGCTTATTCACCATTTTTGCCAGAAGGGACACTGGGGTCTAATTTCAACTTGTCTCCATGTCTCATATGCCATTGGTAGAGTGAACATATCACTTCCCTTGAATACACTGATCTCAGTTCCTTTGTGCACATGTTACTGAGGAGTTTCATGTATGACTGACAAGTACCAATACTGAGGACAGCTTCCAGGGTGTGACTGTGAGTAAGAAAAGGAGAATTCTGGCTTTTACTGCTCAGACATCCAAAGTATGTGACCTGGACTTTGGCAGTGATGAGCTCTGTGGCCTGGGGAAAGTTACTTTATTTCTGTGAGCATGTTATATCTCTGTAAAATGGGGATGGTAACATCTGACAGAACAGTTGTAAGACTCAATTTAGATAGCACAATCTAAACACCAAGCAGGGCAACCATCATTTAGGGGAGAGTTTGTTAATATTATTTCCCTGCCAAAGAATGAAGGACACTTGGCAAAGATATAGTATTTGATAATGACAATAATGGTAATTGGAGCATCACTGTGAATGCTCAGAAAGGAAGACAAACACTAGATTCCATGGCTTCCAGACTTTGGAGGAGAACCGGGTGCTGGTGTGCACAGAGGAATGCATACAGCTTTGCTGACTTGTGGTGCGAGGGGAGCCCCACAGTTCCAATCACAGACTGAGTTGATGTAGGATGCAAGCACAGGTCAAGGGAATTAGTGTGCTCAGCTGTTTGTTCACTCTGCTTGGTCTTCTCCATCACAAGTTCCTGGTGCAACCACCAGTTAAACTCCATTCCCAACAGGGAAAATGCCCTCAGATGTAGTGTCTCTCAGCTCCTCCATCTCCAGCCACTCAGCTCTGCCTCTGAGTCACCCTTAGGGACCTAGAAGAAATGAGTTTCCTAGATCACAGTTCACCTTTTGGGAAATGTTATGATACTGTGCTCTCTTTCCTTGTCCATGGAAATTGGAGGTGGTGTGTAGGACACTGGGTTCTCTGATGGTCAAGCTGAACACCTCCAGTCTCCTGGGGATGAACATCTTTGCTCCTCTATCTTCTACCATATTCTTCTCCAATGTTCCTTTCACCCTATCCTTTCATTTCCCTCATTTAGACTTGCTCAAATTTGCTTTGTTGAAGATTCCTTTTCCAGCTGCCCCTCTCCGAAAGCAGACAAATAACGGGATGCCAGTACTAGATGGACCATGAAGCAGCTCTCTGATGACAAAAAAGATGTTTTGATAACATATTGTCCTGTCTACTCTTTGTAATGCCAGCAGTTCTCCACTTAGTACAGACACACCCCTACCTGCTCATCAATATAGAACCCCAGATTCTGAGGACTAGTGTGGCTCCTGCCATCTGATTCTTGCTTCCCCACCAGGGCACTTGCTGGACAATGTTTTCTGATTTTTGTGCTGCTATTTCCTAGTCTGCTGGGAACCTGTCATTATGGTTCTCAGGCTTACTTTGATTCAAGGCTCATGTTTCTATATTTTGAACTCTTTCTTTAGCCTTCCTACCTTGATACTTGCTGAACTCTGCAAGAATGAAAGCCTCTAACTCAGTCTTCTGATGTACTTAAACACATTGACTAATCAGTTCCACACTCAAGACTCAGGAGCTGGGGAATACTGAATGTCCCAAATTTAACCCTGTGGAATAGATTATTGTTCATTACAGTTTCAGTCAAGGACATTCTGACTCAGATAAGTTAATTGATTAGTTCAAGGTTACTGAGCTAAGAAATTATAGACTCCAGATTGAAATTCTGTGTCTATGGCTTCCTACTCCCTGGTCATTCTTTGTTTCTTCTGAACAGGACTCAAACTTTTGGGACAAGCACAAAATAGTTTATTAGCCATAATTTATTAGGCAAAAGATAGAATTTGTTTTGTTTTGAATGAGAGTATGTAAAGGGGGAGACAATTTATAGAAGTCCAAAAAGAAAATCCCGAAAGGAGGTTGAAGCATGCAGTGATTTATAATCAAAGCAAACTATTACCACTTGTCCAAAGGAAAAAAGGAAAGTCATATGCTGAGCCAAGTAAGAGCCATGGAGGAGGCCTGATGTCTCTGCCAGCCAGCATCTCCAAAGCATGGAGTGAGAAGGGAAAGGACTGCTTTCTTTGTTTGGCATTGCCAGATTCAACTAAAATGAGCCCACAAGGAAGAAAGGGATACAGTTGGCAGTCAGAATTCCTTGGCACAGAATAGCAGCAGGGGGAAGATGTCCTGTCAGGGGTTAAGGACAGAGAATAGTCAACATGAAAACCAGTATGTGACCCTTCTTCGAGTGGCTGCATGAGTGAGAGTCTCCACCTTCCTTCCTGACCTCTGTGTGTAGAGGCAGGTTGGCCATGAAGCTGACGGAATTAAGCTTATGCTTTCATTCCATTACGTCCTGCTGTGCACAGATTCACTAAAAAGGCCTGGGGACTTAATGTAAGAAAGATTCTGTATCTTTCTATAGGATTACTGAGTGTTTTTTGTGATTCTCGTGGGTCATTGGGAGTCACATGCAGGTAGCTGCATTCAGTTGGCAGCTTGACTGGGTCTGAAACACACAGGGCTGCTCCACTTACTGCCCGGGGTTCTCAGTTCTTGCACGGCACTGCTCTCTCCACACAGTCTCCCATCTATCCTGAATGTGCTTCATGACAGCTGGCTTCTCAAATGGCAAAAGCGAATGCCACCAGGTCTCAGAGGACCTACGTCAGGAAGAGTATAGCAACACATCTACCTCAGTCTGTTGGTTGGGAAAGTTACAAATTGCAGAGCTAGAAGGGGAAGGAATGAAGATGTCATGTCTTGCTGGAGAAGCAGTGCACACACAAGCAGAAATTCCTGTAGGCATGTTGTTGGCCAATCCACCACAGACTTCCTCCTGGTTACAGCAATTCACACCCTTTTATGAGGAAAACATGTTCCTTTCTCCCAAAGACATGCAAAATTTTCATTCCAATACGACACCCAAAAAAGTTGATCTCTGATGCTTCATGACTTGTATTGGCAGCAATGTAGATGTGCTATATCTTGGGCTAAAGAACTTTGGACTGAAAATACAAGTTTAAAAGCTCCATCGTCAACATAAAATTGTGTTGTAATCCCAAAACAGACAACATAATTGCAATTATCACTCCCATTCAAAACGAAGAAAAACAGGAAACACATGACACCATCCACACCAACTGCAAAATCCAGCAGAGGGCATCTGCTGCTCCTTTCGCCTCTCTAGAGGCAAAAAGTTTTGTTCTATTATTGTCAATATCCACCTTCGGGAAGGTTCCCGGTTCCCTTTCTCATTAGATAGACTGAGCCTGCACCTGAGTCATGTGTTCAGCTTGACCTCTTTTCGTGGAGAGCTGGGGGCCCTTGCGGCTCTTCACACTTTGACCTTCCTTCCTCCTCTGTCCAAATGGGCAGTTCTATGATGAGGACGATTCTCTTTAAATTGCTGTGTGCTATTGGTCATATTGGTCTTATTTGGGCTCACTCCTTGCCCTGGGCCCCCATTACTGCTCCTTTTGCAATTGACCTCTTTCTGCTCTGTGTGAAGTTGCTGTAGATTAGTGTGGTTATGATTCCTGGGCGCCTCTCCTCTGGTGCAGAGATCTCGGGAGCATTACCTTAAATCTCCTAGATATCCCAGCCAGGAGTCCTCCAGCCATAGCCTTGATTTGAGTTTTTCCTCACTGCTTGTACTTTGACAATCCTACACCACCTGGAGAAATTGTCCTGGGGCCTCTATGTTTTCTAAATTTTATTGGAAAACTGATCAATTGTTTTTTGGCTCCCCTCCCATTTGTAATAGCTCAACTTTCACTCCCAAGAGTAGTCACACAGCCTTTTTAATACTTTACCTAGCCTAGGCCAAGTGCACAATATACTCCGATATCTCATCATTCCTCCAGGCTGCCAGGTGAACCTTGAAGCCAATAAACATGCCTTAAGGTTTATTCTACAGAACCTACTATAGGTGAAATTTGGTTACTTGTTAATATCTTCAGTTATCTAAGAAAAAAATAATCCCCACACTTAGGTGCTTAAAATGACTGCTGCTGTGTAGTTGCTCATGATTTTGCCATTTGCACAAGGCTCAGAAGAGACTGGGTCCAACCATGGGGCCGGGTTCAGCTGTGTGATCCTCTGAGGCTGGAAAACTACAGAAAGGAGAAGAGATTTATTTTGACTTACATATCAGTCCATAGCTGGCTGTCTCCAAGCCAGGCCAGCATGGCGGAATGACACAGTAGAGGAGAGCTATTCACAACACAGTGGAGGAAAAACCATCAAAGTAGGAGCTGGGAGGAGAAATACAACCTGTAGGCTCATGCTGACAGTGAGCAACCTCTTCTAACCACACCCTGCTTCCTAAAAGCAAGTTAGTTCTAAGGCCTTAAAATCCAATCATCTTCCCAAAGTCTCATGTGAGACTCACATGAGGCTTTCAGGGGCATTTTCAGGCAAACCACAACAAGCTTCAACCCAGTATGTTATGAAATGATCGATTCCACAGAAGTACATAGCACAGTAGAAACATGGCCTTTTACTTACAAAGCCAGGGAAAACATACTGAAAACTAGTTATCTTATAACATGTGTAAATGATATGCAAGTACAATACTTTGTCATCAATCAAGACCCCAAATGCTTTTTAAAAAAATTGACTTTATTTATACATTTCACAGACACATCAGGACCGCACTCAACATTGAGGATTTGTACCAGTATATGATATGACTTAATTTTCATTTTTTCCCAATTGCTTTTAATCTGATATGATGTTTTTTCATGCTTCCATGACATTTAAACAACCATAGCATTTGGGGAACCTACTTATAAATAACTTGAGTTTGAGATACATAGAGTTTAGATTTATTCAGATGTTCCTTAAAGATTTCATATGATATCCATGCGTATTAATCTCTTTTTAGCTGTTCTAAAGTGGACACAGATCCCAGAAATATGCCTCCTCTCTATATCTAGATACCAGTGTCCCCAGAGGTCATGCGGCTATTTGGATATGTTTCTGGAGCTCAGCATTAGTATAGATAGGGAGTGGAAGAAAAATAAGATTTGAAATGTAAGGAGCTAAAAGCTGGTCTGTAAAAAAACTTTTCCAAATATAATAACACATAAATGGGAAAGAAAATAGTTTTCTTCCCTAACAAAATCCTAACAATTTCCATGACATTACCATGATTTGGGAAGCTGAGAGAAATGCTCCTAAGCTATCAATTTAAAAAAACAATCAACCATGCAAAAGTATATACTGAATTATCTTTCTATGCTTTCTATAGAAAATGCTAATATAAAACTTAGGATATGAAGAAATGATAAAAAGTATATAGCAAAAATATTATAGAAAAGCACTATCATTAACAATATGATATTTTTACTGTAGCTCCTGATATTTGTAGTATTTTTCAGCTTTTAATAATTTATCACTTGATTTTTTATTTTAAATAAATGTCTACATACATACTTATTGTCACATTATAACTTTGTATTCTTTTTCTTAAAGACCACCTTGAAATTACACAAGACTTGGGTCACACTGTTAGACTAGAGACTTAATTCTCAACTGTAATGCAAAAAGGCAAATTAATACAATCCCAAAGTTGGTGCACCCTACACATATGAAGGAATCAAGCTCAAAATGCCTCATCTGGGTTGTATTTGGGGGAAGGTAAAAGCATCAAAGGACCCTGGGTGAGCTGAGACAAGAGGAGGGAGGAGCAAAGAAGAAAGCCAGCATACCCAGTGTCACCTGGATGGAGTGGGGACATCACCTTTATACTGCGGGACATATTGCTGGCTAAGATCTGGAGGCACAGGAGGATAGATCACACTTATAAGGATGCTAGTGATAATGTTTCAGTTATGCCTTCAATTATCCCATTGGGCATTATTTTGAGCATGGTAAGTGTTCATTCATTTGCTCTTCCTGTGCATCTAGTGGGGTAGTTTCCATGACCACGCCCATTTAGTAAACAGGGAAGGTAGACACAGACAGATGCAGAAACTTGACCTAGGTCAGCACACCTGCATTGGAGGGGCTGAGGGTGCAGTGAATCCATCTGTTCCCAGGGCTGCTCACTAACCCCAAACACTTCTGTATTCATCTGGTGCTGTGAAGTTTATCGAGCAATTTTACATAGGACGTCTCCCTGACAATCCTTATAGCCCTGAGAAGTTGGCAGGATACTTGCTGTTACTCTCATTTTATGGATGATTAATCAAGATCTAAAATCACAAAGTGACTTCTCTGTGATCACCCAGCTAGTAAGTGAAAGTGTTAGGACCGTAAGCCAACTCTTGGGTGCCTTTGAGCATGTCTCACTATGTATCAATAAATTTCAGTTTCTTTAGTTGCTAAAATATCTTTATTCATAATGTTAACAGAGTACCTTCTGCAGTTTTATAAAAAGGCACCATTGCAATTTTACTATTAGCAAGAGAAATATGTGGTTGTGAAAGACAGCCTGCAGATTGCTTTTCAGCCCCTGCCCTTCATGTCCAGATCCTCAAGCAGCATTCACTCTTGCACAAGCAGCCATGCCCTTAGTCTATTTGTCAAGTCCTGAATGTAACTTGACCCATGTGACACCAAGGGGACAAGAGAAACCCAACTTCTCATTAGTTGGAAGTGTCTGGTGGATCAAGGGGACATTAAGTAGATTGATGTGGCTGGAGCAAAGTGGATCAATATCAAGTTGAAAAACCATGGGACTGCATGGTAGAGGTATGGTGTACCATAGTCTGAGTACTATTTTGAGTGAGAATTGAGTATCTACTAGATACCAGGTAAAAGAAGTGAAGAAACAGTGGCATAGTCATTATCCATAGACTAGTCTAACAGTGCCAAATGTATATAAAGGAAGAAGGAAACTTTTAAAAGCAGCAATTTAAACATATTTGTGAAAGAACAGATAAATGACAAATGTGTTTTAGAATCACAGGACTATAAATAAAAGATATTATACTATCCATAATATTTACAGCTGGCTCAGAGATCTACAGGAAAAACAACCCTGCTTTCTACACATTCTCTAGTTTAAAATGAGATGGAAGATGATGAAGGTTCTAGCTTGTTCAGTGGCCTTATGTAAGTCAGGGAATTCACTTCCCATCTTGGGTCATTAAGTTCATTTTTCCTGAGCTTCTCACTGGTGTCTTGATGAAGCTGGCAATTTAAATGAGACGTGTGAGATGAACAAGAGATAACACAATAGAGTGCAGTCATCATGAGGAAGGGCACTGCAGAACCGAATCCCTCCTGACCTTGTCAGAAAAGGGTTTCCACTGGTGGCGCCAGTTGCACTCTGATGAACGTACTGAGGGATGCACCCATGCCATTGTAACTGCCAAGTTAGGGCAGTCAGTCCTCCCCATATGCTGAGACTAACGGATTTTGTGAAATGTGGAAGCTTCAGGGATGAAACTGGCACATGCCAAGCAAATGGAGATAGTTGTTCACTCTCTGCTACATATGCAAAGACTGGAAGTAGCAGAAGCAAAATATTTTTGCACGTAAACACGAAAATGATCCCTTACCAAATGACCTCCTTCTGAGTATTTGCAGATCAAACTTGGCATGAGTATATGCAGCTGTATCTCATGGCATTTCTGTCTTCTATGAAAGTTCATCTCAGGGTCCTCGTCCACAGCAGGATTTTAACAATGAAGAAAATGAAGCCATCGAAAATGATAAAGACAGTTCTGGAAATTGCTTTCTTGTTCTCTCTCTCTCTCCCTCTCCCCCTCCCTCCTAAGCATGTGTGCTTCATTAAAATATGTATGACAACAATATTTCTCCTCCTATTATTGTATTACACTAACCTTAATTGTATAATTCGACATTTTCAAGGGTATTTGGAGGAAATTTGGATAGTTCATTGACTGGTATTTGAAGGAAGCTGGGAATTAAATTTTAAAACATGAGGGAAAGTTAGTATTAAAGAGATGGATTGAAGGGCTGACACGAGCCTGTTCCAAGCTGTGAGCCCAGCCCTTGTCTCCTTCACCTTCCTGAAATTGGGGGGTCTTCAGCCCCCGAGAGCCTGGCTCTGGAGGCCTGCCTGCCTCTGAGAACAGCCTGCTGCCAGGTTACCTCACCTCCCCTCTGCCCCTCCCCTGTTGTTGTTGTTGTCGTTGTCTTTGTGATTTCTGACATGCGTTTTGCAGATTGCGTGTTTTGCCTGCCTGTTCTGTTGAAAGCAAGCAGCTCCCACTCCAAGCTGATTGCAATCAGTCTGATTGGGAGGCTTGGCCTGTGGGCCAGGGCAGCTCTGCTGTCTGTGGGGCAGGCTCAATCCTGGCTTCTTGCAAACTTTCCTCTCCAAGGTCTCCCTGGACCTCCTCCCTGCCACTCATGTGGGCTGATGTGGGGGATACTGGGGAACAGATGTCACTCTTGCTGTTAGCTTGGGGAATGAGATCACACGCTGTTGCCCGGGTGCATAGCCATGGAAAGCTGGTGAGGAAACATGGCTGGGGAGAGCTGGGGTGCTGCAGCCCAGCACCCCAAAGCTCAGGGCAAATCTTCAAGCCCCAAAGTGCTGTTCCAGCTCCAGAAATGGGCCCTGCTCCAGACTCAGCAACAGTGCTGTGTTCAAGTCAGTTCCTCATCTTAGTCCCAGCTAGCCCTGCAGATCAGCAGCCAGTGCACATGGTCACATGGGTGCTTCACTCCTGGGGTGGGTCTGCTAATAAAAAAAGAATTCTGGAGGGTGAGATAGGTGTTAGTTCATCAAAACAAGTTCTAAGAATTTGAAAAATGATTGCAGAAAATCTGAATTATCCTCCAGTTCTGGAGAGGCAAGCCTGAGATGTCTGGCTGAATTCATAACTGAACTCATTCAGATGGCAGGAAGCAGACTTTTGTGGAAGGGTATGAATGACTGACCTTTGACCAAAGGCTCAGAATGAATCAGCTTCCTCCCTTCCCAATCTCACCCACCACCACTTACGATCTTTGGGTTAAAATCTCCACAGCAGGGCCTGGAAGGAGGCAGCATTGTGTAGTCCTCTCTAGTTATGGGGACAAGCAAGGCCCTGGCTTTCATACTCATCACAAAGGGTGCCTTTAAAGTCTTATTGGTGGTGAACTGGGTTCAGTATGGCGTCTGAAAAAGAGTGCGCTCTTTGGTGACTGCAGCTGCCCCCTGTCCTTTCTGCAATGTGTCTCCAGACTTTCCCTTGCTAACTTGACAGCTGTGCTCATCTGGAAAAGGGGTGAGCTTAAGACTCCTGACCACAGGCAAAGAAGGGTAGCAAGAAAGGGCCTTAGAGGGAAAGACAAGAGGAATCCCCTAGACACACCCCTTTTTCTTCTCACTGTCCTGAAGGGGCCACAGGAAGCCCCCAGAAGCTGCAAAGCTGAGTAAATGGTTGCAAAACCCTCCATGCCAGGGGAGTCCTTTTGACTAGGCAGCTTCATCAGCTTATTTGGGAGTATTTAGCTTACTCCAATTCAATAATGCATTCAATAAAAAGCTTAGTGCCTGACATGAATCCTCAATTGGTCTGTGTGGCTGCCGGGCAGGCATGCTGGCTACACCACCTAAGGGGACCCAGCTGCTCCACTGCCCTACCCCCTCTCAACAAATGAAAGCCAGGCGATGTGGACAACACTGTCATGGATCACAGAATAATGACCCCAACTTGGAAAGGAGCACATGAGGTGTCTGATAAGTCTCTGCCAGCAGATGCAGGACAGACGACTATCACTAAACAGCAGTCAACACTCAGACCTCAGGCCCTTTGTCCCAGCTCCTCTGGAAACCAGATGAGATGGGCTTTGCTATGGCCAGTTCCCCTGCAGCAGATGAGCTATAGCTCCCAGCTTTTCAGGCTTGACAAAAGCTCCTCTTCCTACAATGCTCTGACCAGGGTGGAGAAATCATAAGTGGAGCTGCTATCTCTACCCTCATAGCCCTTTGCACCCCAGATTGCTGCCTCTCAGGGATCTCCCTTGAGCATTCTCATGGTCTTCTTTGGGATGGACAGACTTGTAAATAAGCGCCAGCAGCAGCTTCAGTTGAAGGCTATCAATATGGCTTGTGTGGACTTAGATCAGTGTCAAAACCTTGGCTCCACCACACAGAGTGATGGGGTTCCACACGGATCTGAGCTTCTCCTCCTTCCTCTGAAAAAAATAACACTAATAATTCTCCCCATCTTCCAACCTGGACAGGAAAATGAACATATATGTGCCCAGTATGTAGCTTCCATCTATCAAGTGCTTACAAATAGCAAATACAATATTATTAACAATTTTGCCTTACTACTTATTATTTCTGTTGTCGTTTTTATAAATGACGATTCTAAGTTTCATCTGAATCCTGGAGATGGCTCTGACCTCTACCTGGGCCTAAGACCTTTCCCTCCTTTAAAAACAAAACAAAACAAAACAAAGAAACCATAGCAAGTCATTGCCCATTACATCTGCTCTTTCCCTGTGGTCTTGTTTCATTAAAAATGCTAATTCCCTCAGCCTGCCTTCCCATCCTGGCATTTGCATATACATGAGCACTCATTCCTATTCTGGAGTGGTGGCCTCTGGGCTGAGCTGGTCCTGAAAGGGAGCTGTGTTGGAAAGGACTGGGGGGAAGCCAGGCCTTGAGCTGCCAGGGGGTGACCACTTGCTGGGCTCCTCATTTGATCTCCTTTATGTGCACTTGCCCTCCTCTGGAGGCACCTGCTGGCAAGCAGGAGGGTGCAGGCTTCTGCTGCAGAGACTTCTGCCTGGCATTCTCTTGCCAGTGTCAGTTCCAGGCAAGAGATTTGACCTGTGTGCTCTTCAGTGACAGGAGGCTGGGCTGGCACTGCCATCTGGGGAGTCAACGTCATTTGTCCAAATGGGCCCAGGATATTCGGTTCCAGCCCTTGCAGGCACACTCAGGAGCAGAGGGGCTAAATAAGGAAGCATGGTGCTTATTACAGCTCAGAGAGCCCAGGGCAGGTGCATGGTGACCACAGCAGGTGTCCGTAACTCAATAGGGTACTATTTCATGGTTCTACATATTTCTGGCTGGTTTGAATGATGTGTAAAGAAGAAGACATTCTTGGAGTTCAGAGACATGAGCTCAAATACTGTTTGTCAAATACTGTAGCTTGGGCACTCATCAGAGGTTCAGTTTGTTCATCTTAATGTGAGTCTCATGGTGGCTTCTCTAGAGGACGAAGGAGGTATTGGGACAGGCTCAAGCCTGCTTCACCCTCACAGCTCCTGTGCTCTGCAGCCGCTGTCTGAGGCCTTCTGCTCAGTCCCTGGACCAGGCCAGCTTCCTCTTCCTAGAAGTCTTCTGCTGCTTCATGTTGGCTTCTTTCCCATCCCTTGTCCACACCACATCAGAACTGTCTATTTAAAACACAAACTGGATCACGTCTGTCTCTGTTTCAGGACTGAGCCTCCCCCTCTTCCCTCCACACCCAGGAAGTGGTTCTTTCCTAGTCACTCTTAACTTTCATCACATTTCAGGCATCTCCAGGTGGAGATTATTGTCTGCTTTGCCATTAGGACACAGCCATACAGGTAAGGGACTCTGCCTGTCACTTTTACAGCGAGATGTGTCCAAGTACCTGGGATAGGTTTCCATAGGTCAAGCCAATATTGCACAAAATACTTGCTTTATGCAGAGAAGCAGAAAGCTGAAGCTTTTTCCTGGCTTTGACACAGGGGAAGTCACTTTACTCCTGCTAAGGGAGAAATGTTGACCTGGGTTTTGTGAAAGTGAAGTTTCCCACTATGTTTCGTCCAACAGAAAATGGGAGATGAGAAAGTACAGACAAGTTTCTAGCAAGGTTTGAAGGGCCAGGGAGAAGGAGGAAGGAGGAAGTGGGAGAGATTTTGGTTTGGTTCATGATGTCTGTCCCTGGATTTCAGGATGGGAAATGAGATGTCTGCCGATTGACCTAGCATGAGGAAGGGGTATCCAGTAGTGAGAGACCCACTGATGATGAAGACATGGGGCATAGGAGCTACAGCTCAAGCAGGGAGCCCATGTAGGAAAGTCTCCGAGTCCTGAATGCGGCTCAGTGGGCATCTTGGGACAGAACAGGCCCAGTTCATTCAGAGGAAGTGGGAGAAGAGATTAAGAAGAAAACATATAGGGTAGATTTGAAAGGTTAAGTGTTGCAACATTCCTTCCAGTTGTTTCTGGCTCCTCTGTGAGGTAATCAGTGAAGATCACAGAAGACTTAGGGTAGTCACCTCTGGAGTCAAGTTGAACCAAATTATCAGAGGCATGTACCAGGATCGTGTGTCATCAAGGCCATTAGATATTTGATGGTGGACACATGGATAAGGCTGAGCCCTTGTCTCTCATCCACGGAGCTGCACTCTTGGAGGTAGAGTGCACTGGGTAGGGATAAGCTAAAATGACAACAGTAACACCTATACCAAACACAAAAGGATAGCAGGTATTTCGGGGTCCAGCATGTCTGAGTGAGAAAGGCAGAGCCAGTGCCCTATGGAGAGTTAGGATTCAGCAAAGGTACTGGCCCAGTGCACTGTGACCCGCTGTGTGGTTGTACCAGCTCAAGTTATGTAGCCTGTAAGCATGAACTCCTGCTGCTCTGCAGCCCTCCTCATCTTGTCCCAACCCTCACTGGTCCCTCTGTCTCTGCCCACCCTCTTTGTCTTCTACCTGCATGTACCTGGTTTTGGCCTGATCTGGCTGCCTATTTTCTTCTGACTTTAGAATACAGGTTTTCTGGGCTCAAGTGTCAGGGGCAAATGCTGCCCTGTTCCTTGCTAGGAGGATGTTCACTACTTACCACATCCCAGAGGGGCCTAAGCCCACCCAACTCAGAGGTGGTAGAGTACTTGGGCTTCGCAGTGATGAATTTCTCAGAGGAGTTCCTTAGCAGGGAACTGGGAGGGACTTTCACCATCCTAGTGCCTGTGTTCAGCCTCAGGAAGACTCTGGTGCCCATTTCACACAACACTGGGATTCTCTCTCTCCCAGATGATGTTGAAAAATTATGCATGTTGGTCTCCTTCTCTTGGCTTTTCTGCCTGGACTCAGATGGATGGTTTTCCAAGCTCTCTGGTCTGCCTGCTCCATGGTTGAGCATCTGTCTGTGCACCCCCATGTGCCTATCCACTTTCAGACTCACTAGATCTCTTTACTGATCCATAAATTTCCTGCCCTTGTGCATCCATCAGCCACCCACCCCTTCACACTCTTCCTGCTACCCAGTTTCCCTCTGGCACCCCACCCCTGCCTGACAATGGTTTTCATTCTTCTTTTTATAGGCAGCAAGCCTGGGTTGGGATCCACACCCAACCCAGGAACTGGGGAACCCTTTTCTGGGCCAGGTCCCCTGTCTTGGCCATAGGCAGAAGATGCTGATACACCTCATGATGCTGTTCCAACCTGCAGGCAGGAGGAAACTAGCCTGCTGTCAGGGTCTTTTGTAACCATCAGTCCTTAGCATCCAAAAATTGCTTATTTCTCTGAGGCTTATTCTCCATATCTAAGAAATCAAGGGTCCTACAGGGGTCACCTGAGATTTAGATGACAAAGTAGATGTTCTAACTGTCTAGCTCAGTTTCATGCATGGAGTGGGTCACTGGAAATGTCCTGGAATCCATAGGATATGATGTAGCAATCAGATGTGTGATATGTGCCACTACTGTTGGTGGAGTCATTGTCTCCTTATGTTAAGGCTTTGTGTATTTCTCAGTGTAAAATTCTTGCAGGACTAAATGACTTTGATCAGCAAAGTGTGGCCCTCAGAGAGCAGCATCAGGATCACCCAGGGACTGTTGCAAGTGCTGAATATCAGTTGGTGTTGGACCAGGCATTTTGACAAATTCCCAAGTAGTACGAGCTGCGCGGTGCCATTATTCTTCCTTGTGTAAAGATGGAATAACTGAGATTTAAACTGGGTAAATAATTGTTCCTGGGTCACATGGCAAATCTCAGGTGCTGGCTGGCTTTTTGCCCATGCGTTATGAGGATGTCCATGCTCACATGTGGACACACTCATTCCCACGGAGCAAGGTAGTCGGGAAGAGCACAGGGTCTGGGAAGTATTCAGAGTCCCGCAGGCCTGAGAAGCCGAGAGTTGTCTTTCTCTTCACTGGAAGCAAAAGGCAAGCAAGACCATGAGGTGGGAATGGAAGACTTCAGTTACTCTACCTCTCTGAGCTGGGGAGTCTTCGTTTGTCAAGTGAGATTATTTGACTAGAGATGGTAATGACATGCCTCGTTATGCTCCGTTTGTTGCCAGGGGACTCGGCTTTGAGAATTACATGTATGAGATGAGACAACTGTCAGTACTTCTGGTTAGTGCCAATTATCCCCTGGGCAATGGAGTTAAGAAGGGGAAAACAGGGGTAAGAGAATTGTTGCATTACACCCAGACTTCCTGAAAATGGCTCATTCCTTGGCACAGAAATATCAGGGAGGCCATGTCAACACTGCAGGTGGTTATTCCAGAGCCTGTTTGTGGAGCTGGTGGCCCTCTCATACATCATCTCTCAGTCTTTTCTCCAGGGGTTTATGGACCAAGGACATCTGGTGCCAGAGGCTTTACGTCTGCCGGTGTGATCGTCCAAACTGGGAAAGGCCCGATAACACTCCAAATGCTGCTGCCCGCATATCTTTAATTCCTTCTGAAGGGTCGGGGTTATTTCTCCATCGGGAGTGCTAATGGGATTCTAATACCCTGGCAAATGGGATTTTTTACAACTGCCATTCTGCAGTTACTGAGATGGCATGTCGCTGGGACAGCCTTATAAATCCTGCCCACTCGCTCTGAGGAGGAGGAGGAGACCACAGGGAGAGGTGGCTCGCTGGGGACTGGCTATGGAGGGGCCGCCCCAGACCTTGTTCTCAGCATGAGTTACAGATCCTGCTGCAAAGCAGTTAACCACTGAAACAGCACAGGGGCCACAGCCCCCAGCCCAAGGAGACCACAGAAGGAGGGAGGGAAGCAAGTGCTGAATCTGTAGGAGATATGCTTCTCTCTTTGCCATTTTATTCTTGCATCTTGGCTCTCTAAGTCCTGTGCTCCTGAAGGTGTATGTGTGCAGCACCTGAGGATATTTGCCAAAAGCAAGAAGAACCTCTGTTCTTTAAACCCAGTGGAATAGACCCCTGAAAAGTCTCCAGATGGCTATTAACAAAAAAGAAAAATACAAGGGAGCCCATTTGATGTTGGAGTTAAAATAGGTGCCCTAGAGTGAAATGGTTGGTTTAAAGAGAGGTATTTTCAGACTGGCTACTCTCTTGGGCTGGGTCCCTTGTGATGTTGACTACTTTATACTAATATATTGTTTACAGGCGAACTTCCTTTTGGATCACCAGGATGAATCCAAATGGTCAACAGAGCAGATTATATTTTTTCCACTTTAAAGATTAAAATATAACACTGAGGCCAAATAATGTGTTCCAGGATATATCAGTTTTAAGTTTCTGAGCTAAAACTCAAACAGGGATGCAGTGATCTTGAATCCACACTGTCTCACTCCCACCTCACAGGTAGCCTCTTCTGCAGGATCCATGGGCTTCTCCCCAGGATGGGGCTGTCACGGGACAGCTTCCCTAAGAAGTGATAGAACTTGGGGCTTTGGGTCACTCATGGACTAACAGAACTGACTCCTCCATGTTGGATGTCCGGGATTCTAGTCCTGCTCTCTGAACACACTTCTTCCCTTTGGCTTTGCTTCTCTTGCTTCTCTTTTCCTAACTTCTGCCTTTTGTCTCCTCTCCTGGATGCAGAGTTTGAATGAGTGATCACTGTATGATTGTATGTGTATGTGTGTATGACTGCACAATAAACATGTTTTCCTCCTTAGGGGACATAAACTTCTCTAGGGCCAGGGTTCCAGAGACACTTGGTCAGTAAATAATGCTTATATAACTAGGCCCTGTGGGTAGTGGGAAGGAATGGAAGGCTTTGTGCTAATTTTTAAGGAATTTACAAATTTCTGGGGAGCTTGGATATAGCCATAAATTGAAATCTAATGTTTTTATAGTTCTTTTCAGTAGCCAACCAGTCTAAAACAAATGAATGAGGAAATTCCATGTGTGTGTGTGTGTGTGTGTGTGTGTGTGTGTACATGTACACCTATGGAGAGACCTTGTCTCTAAGTTAAAAATTAAAAATTAAAATAAAATAAAGAAAGAAATGGCAATAGAGGCTTGAAAGGTCAATCACATTTTGCTCAAATATATAAAGTTAGAAAGATCTTTGAAACACTGTCTCCTTTAGGCTTTTGCTTTGAGTAGCATAGGTCTAGCAGATTAAGATGGGATGCTGATTTATACTACACAAAGGGTCAACCAAAAATATGGTAAATGTTTAAATTTTTAAAAATACTTTTATAGTAAACGATACATTGCCAAGAGCAATAGAATAATTATGTTTAAATTGACAGTGTTATTATGAAGATGATTAATTATTGTAATAATATTTTTATATTTAAGCATTTATCAAAAGAGGAAATGACTGAGCCACAAGAATTGGAAAAGGTGTCATGAAAGAGGTGACCTGTGCAGACAGATTGAGTCATCATGGCGTCAGATTTCACAAGTTGGATGAAACGAACCTGATTTTTCACTCACAGAGAACACTGCTATTCCAGTTTAAGGCCAAGCCTGTCCTCTGTGGCACTTCTTGCCCCAATCCTAAGCTTCACGCCCCCTCCTGTCTCTGTGCAAGACAGTTCCAGCAGGCTTCCTGCTCTTCACCCTGCCTGGGGCGCCAAGTTACCACAGCTTCATTACAGAGCTGTAGGCCACTGAAGGTAGCATTTTCCAGGCTGAGCCAACAGAGTGCTTTGTCAGCGTCCTCCCCTGGGTGTGCGTGAAGAACCGATAGATCCACTCGCCACTGCTCCACTCTCCAAAACAACCAAAGAGTAGACCTTGCAGAAAACAGTCCTCAGTTCAAATCCAGTTTTGACTAGTGTTAGTTGTGAAAGTGCCCTCAAGTTCCTATCTTCTTTGTATCTCAGAACTTTAACCTTAATTCCTTTTGACCTAAGTAGTGAATCCTACCTACCATTTATCTTCTTACTATTTAATCATTACTGCTTTGGTGTTGTGCTTTGTTTTGCTTTCGTTTTAGTTTTTTGAGAAAAGGACTCTCTTTGTAGTTCAGGCTGGCCTTGAACTTACTATGTGGTCCAGGCAAACCTCAAACTCACAGAAATCCTTCCGCCTCTGCCTCTTGAGTGCTAGGATTACAGGCTTGAACCACCACGCTACCATGCCTGGCTTTACTGCTTTGATTGTGTGGTCAGTAAACCTCAGTACCTTTTGGGACTGGTGTTCAGCTGACCTGTGCCTCTGACGTTGTATCATTTGCACCACAACTGGGGTTCACAAGGTCCTGCAGGTGGTGGCTGGGGAAGGCTCTGCCTCCCAAGAAAAGAACTCTCTCTTCAGCTGCCTGGTTATTAGAAAAGAGCCAGAAGCCATCTGTGCAGAAGAAAGATAGTGCACTGTGCCCTGGCCTAGTTCTTCCCCCAGTTAACTATGTGTTCTAAGTCACTTAACCTCTTAGGAACTCAACTCTTCAGTTGAAAATGGATTTTGAGGTGACTAGGATCTCTACGAAGACAGTGGTAGAATTAAGGGAAAGCACTTTACCTTCTGGCTCCAGACCACAGAGCCTCTGAGCGAGGCCTCTAGGAGCTCATTGTGCATTGCCCTGAGATGTACAACACGTGTCTGCGCACTGGAGCATGGGAGCAGGTGCTTGGTAGGCACAACTTGCTAGGACCAGAAGTTGAGGAGGAGCTATTATCCCCTGAAGGCCAAGCCAGGCCTTGAACCCAGCAGGTGAGGCTGGGACAGCAGCCAGTGAGGGCAGCACAGCATTGACATGTCCTCATTGAATTGGAGAACATGTGGGCAGACTGCCTGCCTGCGACCCATGTCCTGGCCTGGTCATCTGTTACCCGGTAACCTTTGTACCACCTGATTTTTCTCCTCCCTTCAAGATGGTTTGAAGACAGCAATGCTCAGGCACCCAGACTTCAATCTAAGCCCAATATTTCACATAAGTTGACTCCAGGACTGTTCTTAACTAAACAGAACAGAAGCTCCCAGGTTATACATATTGCATGACTGGGTCCAATCTCTGCTTAGAATTGATTTTTCCCCATGCCCAATTGCAGGAAGCCAGAGAGATGGGATTATTGTCTTGGGCAATCATACTGTGGCACCTGCCAGCTGCACCCTCCACCTCCCCCCTCTGCATCCTACTAAATCGGCAATGTCTAGTTCATTCAGCCCCCAGAATCCTCAGCCCCTATAGAACAACTAGCAGCATCTACTAAAACCCATTAAAACTGGAAGCACTTGGCAGAGCTGGTCTGTGTCAGAAGGTGACCTTTCAAAATGTGAGTGCACAAGAACCTGACTCTCCATTGGGGTGACACTCCCAGGGCCCTGCATCTTCCTGTGGTCCAAGAGTTCCAGTCACAGGGAAGCCAGAGCCCCCTGCTGCCTAGACAGAGCACGACTGACACTAGAAAGGAAAATGCAGTGGACAGGCTGTAGGGTACTTCTCACTAAGTGTCCAGACCCACAAGGTTCATGTTGTACAGCCCACTTGCTTGTCCAAGGCCTGAGAATGACACAGCACTGGGGGAGTTGCTTGGGCCATGAGCCCTGGGGGCATGAGTGGATCAACTACTCAACTTCTTATTTTGCTGAAGTTCCATCCTGAGCACACACATCAAGACATGCACTGAATTGATTATGGAAAAAATTCATTGTGTGTTTGTTCATTTGTTTCTTGTTTGTTCGCTTTCTGAATATATTTAAAATCTTTGTCAGTGCTGCTCACTGCAATTGCAGTCTCAGTAAACCATGTCTGCTCTATGTTCTCTGCACTAGCCTAGCTTCCTCTGGTCCTGGGAGGGTCTGGCCTCAAGACTGAGCCTAGCAAAGAAAATCATGGTGGTCTCCACTGAATGGAGAGCCCTAAGGTCAACTCCTAGAGACAGAAAAGTCCTGGGAGATTCTCTTTTTCTCAGGCTGTTGCAGAAGATGTTAAGGGAAAATGTCCAGGGCTTTGCCTCTTCCCTCTCTATTCTCTCATCTAGACTGTGCTGGTCCCCTCTGCAGCAGGGTTGGCCAGACTCCGGGATCCTGGGCAGATGACAGCAGAAAAAAATTGAAATTACGGGATGAGATACTCAGTCTCGTTCATACCCAGAGTGTGCTGGCTAAGCAACAGATTGATAAGCTTGTTGGCAGCCATCTCCTGCCACCTTAGCCAGCATCAGACCAGGATCCATGGCAAGGTGAAGGAGACCCCCTAGACACTGTGTGTTCCCTGGAGGGACAATTTGCAATCACCCTCTCCTCATATTGGCCCAGGTTGCCTTTCAAAACAATAAAAGTGTCATGCTGACACTCTTTTCCCTTCTTCTTAATTTGCTGTTTCTCACTTGGGCATCCTGCTGTCCTGGAAGGTACATTACACTTTCCTTCACCCGCAGGTTGGAAGAATCAATTCTGGCTTGTGGAGGAGCTATGTGTTCTGCAGCCTCTCCCTGGGAGCTCTCCAGAACATAGTGGAGATGTCCATAGACTGTGGAGGTGTCCCTGATACTCAACAGGGACCGGAAAAGACTTTTGATCAAAGTCAAGGTCAGCTCCTCCATGAGCTTGCACTTTAAGGGAAAGATGCAGCAATTTCAAGATAGTGAGAGATGGGATTAAGGAATGAAAGCAGCCTTCTTCAAGTCCTTCCACTGTTGGATGTGGTAAAGATAGAATGAAAGAGCGGATATAAAAGTACTTTGAACAGTTTTAGGCTCAAAGGAGCTTTAAGGATCTGAGGTATTTTGATTATCTTTTAACACTATGATAATATTGATCATTTGGGGGCAGGGTAAGGTGTCTCTGGCTGCTCTACAGAATTCTTGGAAACTGAAAGTATTAGAAGTATTGTTGTGTAAAGGTCCCTGGCAGGCTGAGATTCAGAAGGAGATTTATAAAGGTAGTGAGGGCCCAAGGTTAAGTTTTATCTTAATTACATGCTGAGAAGTGCTTTTCTGTGGTCACAGCCCCAGGGAAGCATAATTTAATGTGCTTTTCCCTATAGACCATCAACTTCCTGATGGATACTGTTACTTCTTGCCATTTCCCCTGGATCTTGCCTCTGGAACTCATGCTTCTAAATTTTGACTTCAGTCTCTAGCAAAAATTAGTAATAGTGGTAAAATAATGACAGTAAGTCAGCCACCAAGATCACTGATATCCCCAAAGAAAACACATAGAAAAATTCCCCCAACATAAACACTTCATTTAATTTTGTATGTTGAGTTTCTATTATAGCTGATTAAGTACTGATAAAGTTGGATATCATAGATTTCAGAGTCAGGGAAAAAAAGGCTGTGAATCTCTACCCTGACGTATGCAGGCTTTGTTGTACATAGCAAGTCATTTAACTTTTCCATGGCTCATGTTCTTAACTGTAAATGTTGATGATATTAATATCTACCTCTTAGTGTTATAAAAATTCAAATGAAACATGTCGAACATTTGGCAAACTATCTGGTACATACTTCTTGGTAATATTAACTGTCATCAATATTGGCATTATTGGCAGACTTTGAAAAGCCCTTGAGTATCCTTCATGATTCAAAAATACAGATGCACATGTCTACCCAGGATGAATCAGTTGGAATCTCTAAGGAGGATGAACTTAGACATTTATAATGTCCTTATAGTGTTACTTTTGATTCTGAAATTGGTATCCCAAAGCAGAGCTAGTGAACTCACAGTTTTTGTGAGACTACAGGGATCCAGAATTTAGCTCAGTGGTTCCAATGTCTGCCTGGAAAACATAAGGTCCCAAGTTCAATCCTCAGTACCACATATCACAATACTGGGCACAGTGGCTCACACCTGTAATCCCAGCACTCAGGAGGCAGAGGCAGGAAGATTGCCAATAGTTGAAGGCTGGTTTGGGCTACATAACGAGTTCAGGGGCACTCTGAACTACAAAAAAGTGAGACCTCATCTCAGAGAGAGAGAGGTACGGGGGGAGGGAGGGGGAGAGGGAGAGAGCACGAGAGAGAGAGAGAGAAGGAGAGAAAATACATTTAGCTGACATGTGCCAAGCATCAGTACTGGGCTTGACACACGGTAGAGATACTGTCTTCTCAAATGCATGCATAGCACAGAGGAGGCACAAGGCAGTTGAGAAAGCTGTGAGAGGCAGGGCTGTCTGCCTTGCCCCAGTGGATGGCAGTTCCTGCCTCCATCTGAGCATTTAATCACCTGAAGAAGCAATTTGGTTCTCAGTATCATCCTCTGCCATGAACATGAGCCCTTAACACTGAGGATAATTACAAGCAAAACTGCAGAGCTGGTTAGAGTCACCTATGCAGAGAACAGGTAACAAATGAGGTAGGAGTGGTATGTGAGTTCAAGGTGAGTCTTGTAAAGATCATTTTGTGCTAGTGTCAGGGACATTATTTTAGGAAAGCGCAGTTCTGGCCTTGGAAGCCAAGCCTGGTTCAAAACAATAATTCACATGTAATGAACTTAGAGAGTTATGGCCCTAGGATCAGAGATTTCCTCCTGCTCATTTGGCCAGTTTGGCAATATCAGGTATTTAAGCATAGAAATGAGAAATATTTCAGGGAGATTACACATATAAAGATTTCTGTGAGTGCCCAAGCTAATTTACACTTATTTTTGTTGAATTCTCACATGCATCACCACAGACTGGATGAAGAAAATCTATTCTCTACCCAACTTCAGGGGGAGAAGTAGTCACAAAGAGAAGAGGTTTGCATTTGGATTTACATGGAATTTTGGTTCAAACAGTATGGACTACTAGGTAACCTTGGTAATTTTCCCAGTGAATGAACTAAACTCATTCATCCTGTTGATAATCATGTGTATTTGTGTATTTTTGAAAATAAATAGACCAGATACAGAAAAAGAATCACTTGATTGAATACATTTCCTCTAATCAATGTTTTATTTCTAGAGTGAGTTCCTAATTTCTCAAAGTGCTTTTACATATATTATCTCATTTGATTTGCACAATGGTCCTGTATATCAGAGAAACAGGTCTTATTTTATTTCCAATAACAGATGCTTAGATAATTAATTCCAGGAGCATCATGATATTGCTGGTGCTAGAAACTCAGTTTTCTCAATCTGGAACTTGTGCTCATTAAGCAGAATGGCACTTCTCTCAAAAAGCTGCACCTTGAATGATGAGAAAACATTCGTTATCTTAACCTGGCTTTGGAGATGGCAGAAGTGAAAAAAAAAAGAGAGAGAGAGAAGCCTATGACTTCTTATGACTATGCAGTGACAGTTAACTCTTCCCCTCTCTCTTACTCTCATTCTTGATGGTGGAAAAGAACCATTTTTGCCTCCTCTTGGGCCTTTTGAAGTGATTCCCAAATAAGTAAATGTGGGGCAATTTAGACTGCATTTCAAGGTTGGCTGCCAGAGAGGAAAGGTGAGTCCTGCAGTGGGGGTGGCCATCTATCTTGATAAGATGGTAAGAAGCTGGAGAAGGGAGAGCATGGGGGGTGTCCATAGCTCGCCTCCTGGGGGCCTAGCAGCCAGATTAGAATATCTGTCACAGCCCTCCAGCAGACTGGAACTTTTCAGTGTGATCAGAATGTGACTATGTGAGAGAGGAGCTATAGACAGCTGATTTGGTTTCAGTTTATAGACATTCCTGGCGAGCCCTCCTAAGGAATGTTTGATGGTGTCTGCACCCAAAACCATGGTGAATGATCCTGACCAGTGTGCAAAAAATCCAGACTCTGGTTCCCTCAGTCACATAACAAACACAGACTCCAGGGTCTCTGGACATGGGCTCAGATGCCCAGCTTCACCTCTGTGGCACCTCTGCTTCTCCCAGGCTGCAGTCTGGAGATGAGCACTCACTATACCTAGAGATCTTAATCCCAAGAGGACAAAAACACAAAAGGCAGGTTGGCAGGTGAAGGTACAGAGATCTGCTCAAACTCTGGTCCTCTCTGCCTCCATGTCACATCCTGGATCTTAGAAATGTCCCTCCTGAGTTTTCTCATTGATTGCTCAAGCACTATTTTCTTGTTTTTTGCTCTGTTTTTTCCGTGTGGTCCAGTCAGACCTTACTCTCTGTCGTTTTTCTTACTTCCCTTTATCCACTCCCATCTCTGAGCTCTGCCCCTCTCCTGGGTTGCATGGCCCATCTGTCCCATTCAGCATTCTAGATATTGGCTCAGCCATTCAAATTACCACCAACACAAACATCCTCATTTACATGGAATGCACAGAAGGTGACATTCTGTCTATAACAATAGGTTATAATTATCATGTCTCTCATTTGTATTCTATTTCACAGCTTCTTGAATTGTTTTCGCATGCATTCTCCCATTTGATTCTGTTCACAGTGCTGGGAGCTAGCCAATTATTCTTCCATTCCTTTATTCACCAAATATTTATTGAGGGGCTGGAGAAGCCGAAGTGACTAAGACTGGTATGGTTCCTGTCCTGGTGGTGCTTACATTCTAGGCAAACTAATGCCAGTTCTAATGTCTCTCCATATAATACCCCAGGGAAGGTGGTGCTGAGTCACCTGTGTAAGTACCAGAGGAGGAACTGGAACCCGAATCTTCAGAGCTTTCCCTGCAGCTTCTTCTAAGCTCCTGGTTATTTCTCATAAGATATAAGAGGTTTGAGCACATAGGCTGCGTTTCACAAGTCCATTTTAAATTGTGTACTTGGAATATAGAACATATTTTTCCCATAGAAATTACGTTATAAATGGTTACCATGTTATGAGGCCATCGAACAAAACCCCAGTTAACCCATTTAACCCAAATGTAGCTGAGCCACGCTATTAATAGGACAATTTCTTCCGGTGTTGCACCATCAGGAAGGGTTATCAAGGGGCTCATTCAAAACTGATGTCGTGTGATAAAACCTCCTTTCGGCTTCCGGCTTTCCTCACCACCGCAGGCATAACATTGTCTCAGTGTAGCGGGATGTCTTTCCTGAATTTGTTTGTATTTATCATCTTCCTTGTTTTCTGTGTATTTTATATGTGCTGCAAGGAGCTAATGTGTATAATCACCAGGCTTAGCTTATGTAGATTGTGTGCTCTTTAGTGAGTAAGTGCTTGTCTGGCTTAAGGACAAATATATGGCTGTTTCCATAGAGACCTGATCATAATAACTAATTAGACCAACATTTTTTCCAAAGCCTATTTCAGTGGCATCTCAGATATTACACACTCCAAGTATCCTGTATTATAAGTATATATATTATTATTTGTCTTTAATAACATCATTGCATAACCTTTGTGTCTTTAATAGAGACTAAATACAAAAAATGAAGCATTTTGCCTTTTTACATTTTGAGTTAATGTTAGATAAAATTTATTCCTCACTTCAATGCTGAGAGGTAATCAGATGAGTCCCTTCCAGGGTTGTCCATGAAAAGTCGGGGGTTCAAAACTGACACTCAAATGAAATATCTCTGCTTCCTTTTCATTGCCTCCTTCTCTGCCTGAGACTTTTCTAAGGCCTGGACCTGCTTGGTGAGATGCACTGCATTTATGACTGATGTCCCTCTTCATAGAAGGGGGTGTTTATATCTGTGTTAATAACAAAGAGGTGCTAAATAGAGTCTTTGGCTTCCTTCCCCAACCGTGTTAGCAGCCTAGCATCACTAAACAGTGAAATTTCAATTATAAAGTGATCTAGAATTCCTCCAGTGCTGGAAGAGTAAGAGATTATGAGGATGAGGATGATGACGACAGTGACAACAATGACGATGACGATGGTGATGGTAACAGTAGTAACAGAAGATTATGGAGCATCTGGTTTGTAAATACAGAGCTTTTGGTGCTTCATAGAAACCTTTTGAGTCCTCTTGAGAATCAGAACCTTCAGTCCTCCTGAAGTAAACAAATGAAACTTGAAAAATTTAGGTAATTTGCCCAAGATTGTGAAAATGAAAAATAGTACATCTTCTGAAATCAGAAGTCTGTTGGTTTTCATTCTACCAAGAAGTTCTAAGGTCCCTAGGAAACACCAAATATCTTCTCTTCAGTATCTGCCTAGCATACTCAGGTAGTGTCTAGGATGGTAATGGCATTCGGCTGATGAATGTTCTTAGATCCTGGCACTTAGCAACTCAGTAAACAGCTTTTAAAAGTCTTCTCAGCTATACTTGATCTGTGATGGTTAGCTCTGAATTTACATTTTGTGCCTTATGACAGCTGTCATTCACTGTTGCCATGTCATGCATGGTTCTTTATGCTATGTCGATGATTTAAAAGCTTTATATACTATACTAACCATGGGGAAAAAAGAAAATGATCTCTAAACTGACCACTCACCACCCCGCCCCCATCCAGTGCATATAGAAAGGAATTTGTACATAGATGAGCTGAAGCACGCTCCTCTCAGAATGTCTTTTAGATGCCTTATCCAGGCCTCCCTACCATGGATCCCTCAATCTCTAAACACATTTGCACCATGTTTCTCTCATTTCTAATATAATATTATATCAAACTGCTCTTGAAATTACATATATATACATATACACATATTCCACATATGACATATTCCATATATTATATATTACATGTATACATATTACATATATATGTATGTATACATATAAAATATATATATTATATATAATAGTGAAAAACAACAGTGGAGCATGACTCCACGTTTCTGAATGAATAAGGTGAATGGTTTTATGACTGCCTAAGCAAGCACATGGGTGTATCCTGATTAATTGCTGGCTTCATCCAGGATCCCCTCTTCTCTCAGGTTCAGGTCCTACAAGCTGACTTCTAAACAGGTCTGACTTTCTTTGGGACCATTTTTTGTTGCAATTATTGAGAAGAAAAAAAATTTAGGGAGTCACAAGGCAAGCCTTGTACACCTTCAGCTGAATCATAAGTCAGGTGACCAAATGCCCTGCTAACAGTGTTGGCAGAACAACAGAGAAAAGTGTCCTTGCTGTTATGTAGAGTTTGCTTCTTAGCTAATCTGAGTCTAGGACTAAAATGAAATGGTCTGCTGCAATCTTTACAGATATGTATTTCATAACAGCTAATGTGCAATTCACAGTTGAATTGATGAGCTAGCAGGGTTATATGCTTCTGTAAAACAGAGACATCTGACTTAGAAGTGCTTTCTCCAGGGAAACAGACCTATTTGAGCTAAATCAAAACAAGATTAAAGAGTGATTAAAGTGCTGCAGATACAACCTACATGGAAAGGTTGGGGGAACTGGGATTGTTTAACCTGGGACTAAAACGCTGCACAGGTATTTCAAAAGAAGTTCTAGAGCCCCACATTCTCCAGCCACTGCTTCCCTCTGTCTCCATAGAGAATAGGGAAGGTAAAAATGACCTTATGCTGTATTATTAGGGATTAAGGTCAGTCGATGGCTCTTGAGCTCCAGCTGCACTTTAAAAATCACTTAGTGGCCATTTAAACACCCTGAGTCCTGAGTCCTACCCAGGCCTAATGCATCTCCAGAGGTGACACTCAGTGACTAATGTTTCTTCAAATCTCTGTCTGTGTTTTTTAATATAAATCCATCTGCTGGGTTGATTAAGGAGATAGAATTCTGAACAACATGGGTCCCAGAACCATGAACGAATCTAGAGATGCCTTTAAAATTGAAGTGAGTCCTCTTTGGGTCAGATTAGTTATGACTAGACCAGCAGATTCAGTATCTTTATTTCTAAATTGGTCATTCTTTCTGTTAGTCAGTGGCCTGGAGGGCAGAAGTCACAAATCTGTCTCAGTGTAGGCTCCCAATCAATATTTATTGAATGGATGTTTATGGGAATAAATGAGCAAATGAATGCCCAGCGGACTCAAAAGAGGACAGCCCATAGTCTGTAACACTGTTTGTCAGAGGTAGATTTCATAAATGGTTTCCACAAAGAAAGTGATGATTAAAGTAAAAATAAAAAAGCTACCAGACTTTGTGATTCAAAACCCTTGATAAATTTTAAAACCATTATGCTGAAGTTTGGGAAGGAAAAGAAGGAACAGAAAGATACATGTGGAGGGAATATAGATCTGTGTGTAAGTTAAAGACAGTGAGGCAGGATGTGGGGTCTGGTGCTGAGGGGGAAAATTCTGAGCAGAGAAGTGTGGTCAGGGAAGAAGGCTCGGGGGGTGGTAAGAATGAAGACACAGGCAGGGGACCCTCAGTGGAGTTCAGGTGGTCTAGTCAGCTCCTGCATGCAGCAATCTGCCTGGACTATGGATCAAGGATTTGGGCAGGAATGAATGAGTGATTCTTCAATCCATTTCCATAGTTACTCACACACCTTCCTCCATGTTCTGGGCATCAGTGTCCAGTCAAGGCTCAGGAGTTCTTGGTGGAAATGCTTGGTGTTCATGGGCACCTGCGAGCACTTGCACTGGGTCCTATGGGTCCAGCAAGGCACTGAGATGAGACTAGATTTAGAGGCAGGGAGGTGGAGCCCACCTCTCTCAGTGACAAGACAGTTAAATAATCCATGGCCATCTTGTTCTGCCACTCACTCTCTGGTAAGAAGAGATGAAAAAGGTAAAGAGAATCTTGAAATACAAAGTAGTGAATACTAAATTCAGCACCCTAATTACCTTACACCTACAAGTAAACAGGATGAAGGGAAAAGAGTGTACATGGATCCCTGGCCTAGAACTAAGCCAGTTCTTAAGTCCAGGTGTCTATCAGACATGTAATCCAAGACTGTTCTCTCTGCTGTGAAGTGTAGCTAATAGAAGGACCTGCCTGAGTCTGAATTGGGTTTGTCAGGAAACCGAATCTGAAACAATCTGATTTAGCAAATAACTAGCTGATTGGAGAGTGCTCTTGAAATCAAGGCTCCACCTGTGGGAAGGTGGGCAAGGAAGCAAAATAAGCAGAGAGGAAGATCAAACTATGGTGTAGGTCAATGGCCATGTTGTTGGACTCCACAGGGCTCTCTGGAGTCAGAATGGCCCTTCAGAGTAATTCCGAGCAGGCTAAGATTGCCAGATGTCAACACTTAGCCGTCGGATGAGGCTACACAGGAAAGCAACATGGCCCTAAGAGGCTTCTCTCCAGCTGGGACAAGCTCTGAAGGAGCTAAGAGCTGGGACCATCCATCGGCCAGTAACACGTGCAGTGGCCGGGGCAAGGATCCCTCTTCAAGAGGGGGTGAGTGGTATACTCCTCCATGGAGGGTGATAGTACTTAGCACAAGTAATCCTTAAAGGACATTTTTAGTATTATGAGCACTGTTTGAATGTCACTGGTTTGCTGGAGCGCTGTTTGCTGGCACTGGTTTTGTTAGAATTTGTGGGCTAGACAAGAGAAAACGTTTATTGAATGAGTGTGGAAGGAGCAGAAAATGACTCCTGAGAACCTACCAGTGCTGAGATAGCACTGAACTGAATCTGGGTGGGTGAGAGTCAAAGGTAACTGGCAAAGACATAGCTAATGGACTGAGCAAATTTGGAAAATTGCTAATATGTGCACAGAGCAGTGTCAATAAGGTAGCACTCTCCTCATTGTGAGAATGAATAAAAAGAGCACCCGGGCCATACCCCTTTTCCTTCCCAGGATCATTCAGCGTCCCTGGGGTAGGAGGTAATGGGAAGATAATGGGCCCTGTGTTCAGATCCTAGCTCTGCCAGTCTTCTGATGCATCAACTGCAGCAGTCAATTAATCTCTCTGAACTCCAGATTCCTTGTTCTGAAATTGAAAATGGAGATCATGATAACAAGTTTGTAAGGTTGCTTGGAAGTAACAAATGCGTGTGTGTGTGTGTGTGTGTGTGTGTGTGTGTGTGTGTGCTCGCGCGTGCATGTGCGTGCGTGGATGTAGGAATATAAACATTCCTGGCTTAAGTGTCTGGGATCAAAAGGTAGAAAGATTTTTTTTTAACAATATGTAGAGTTCCTTGTCAACTATCTCCCTGCTCCATTCATAAATTCCCCAAGATAAGTTCCAGAGTATTTAGATTCAAGTGAAATTTTAGCAACCAAACATGGTCTCTATTCAGCCCCCTACTGGCACTTACACACATATGCTTTCCCACCAGTGCTGTTAGGTAAGCATTACTCCTTCCTTTCATAGATAGGGCAACTGAGGCTGTGAGCAGCTAATGGCCTAAAGCATGCTGACAAACAGACTGCCCTTCTACTGCAGTGGGTTGTTAGTATCAGTCAAAGCTCTAAAAGGTTAGCAGTCACTAGAAGGGGTTATCAACACTTTTAGTGCTTGAAAAAATTAGAGTCTGTATCTTTTGACTCTGAGCCCATTGTCTTTCCTGCTGCAGGATTCAGTATTTCTGTGTACCCTAGAATTTAGCAAAGCTCACAGGATGGTGGAGCACAGGTAGGGGTCCACAGTAGGGTTCACGCTTGGTAGGTCTGAGTGTGTGGCAGCAGGGCTAATCCCATAGGCTGCAGAATGCATCTCCACCATCGGCTCTATGGATTGCCAGCTTTCTTCAGAATAATGAAAAGAAAGTAAAGGAGGAGGAAAAGAACTGAGGAAATCATCTTTGTACATTTTAATCTGAGCCATTTTTGAGCAGTGCGATAAGGTAGGTTGTAGAAATGTCAGCTTCCCCTTATCTCTAATTGACTTAAGTAGAGGCAGCTCTAATCCTTGTGTGCACAGGAGCCTGGAATATAGAGATGAGGCCAATTGATTCCCACTTTTTAATTAACAGATGAGCTGCTTAAAAACAATAGTATATTGGGGGCAGATGGGGGCGCAGGAGGGAATATGAGGGAGGGTCATCTTGGGGGCTGTGACATTTAGAGCAAAACTGACAAGTGTCAGCACTTGATTTGAATCAGCACCTGTAGCATGCATGGGTCACAAAGGCTGCCACCAAGGTGACAAAACACCTCACATTTTTTATCATGTCCTTGTGGGGAGGCCTTGTAATTTCCTAGTCATTGTGTGGAGGAACTTGAAGTGGGCATGTGTGCAGAATAGTCTTGTCCTATTCATGCGGGCTCTTGGCCAGAGCAGATAGTGACCAGGGAGGGTCCAGTCCTGTCCAGTCCTGTACAATGGCAGGGCAGTCTGGTTGCATGTCAGAAAGCTCATCCACACTGCTGAATACAGTGTAAGTAATTGTGCCCACACCATGGTGCATGGGCTTATGTGAAGCAGCCTGGTCACCCGAAGCTGGCCAGCTGTTCTTATCTGTGCTTGGCACAAATCCATGATAGATTTCCACTACAATTCCTATCAAGTCTTATTCTGAACCTCAGCCTATGTAACTGATGCCCTCATTTTCTATAAACTACCTTCCATTTTCTGCCCTGGCAGCTAGACTTCATATGTGCCTTTCCCCACACCACTTTCTCACTAGTCCTGTATCAGTTTGGTCAAGTCCATCGCCACAGTTTGTCTTCCTACTCAACGTGTGTTACTACTACCTGGGCATTTCCAGTGGTGCCTAGTTCATCCTCAAATTAGTTTCCTGGCATACTATTACCGGTCTGGAAGAGTATTTAAGATTTGCTTCATTTCCTGGACATTGACATTTGAACTGTGAAACAAAAGGGATAGAAAGAGAGGAAGGGCCTCACTGCTGTGTTAAGTTCCCTGGACCGTCCATGCTGAGAGCAACCCTATGTGATTTGTGTCTTCACTGGCTATTATTAAGGTTCCAGAGCTTTATAGTAAGTACTTCAGGGCATGGAGTATAGACCCAATGGCTTATACCTATGCTAGAATGTTCACTAGAGGGCAATGGGCTTTATTTAGTATTTTTAATATGTGAATAGATGGTATAGAGAGACATGGACTGGGTAATCTCGAAATGTTTATGTTTCTATGGCTTAAAGATCTGACTCTTCTGTAGCATTGAGAAGTGATGCATTAAGATAGCTGTCGGTAACATTCTGCCCATTCTATCCTGTGTAACTTTCACCTGCCTTTAGGCTTATTCCAATTTTGTCTATTTTTATTGTGCTTTTTAATGGCTTCTCCAAAGTTCTGGTGTGAGGAGGTCACATTGGTCTGGAAAGATAAATTTCTTCTCCATTAGAATTGGCACAAAATTCTTAAGGATGGTGTCTTGTCCTCCTGTTGTCACTATAGCTGAATGATACACAGAAGGCAGGCCACAAAGAATAGAGGTTTATTTACCTGAGGATCCTAGAAAAGGTAAATATGAAGTCAAGGGCCTGGCCCTTAGTAAGGGTCACTGCAGAGGGCTTGCACTGTGGGAGGACAGAAGGGGAGTGTGCCCAAGAAGGAAGAGGCCGGAGGGGCCGGGCTGGCTCTGGGACAAGCTACTTTTGACCAGAGCTCACTCCTGATAACCACTGATACCTCATGTCCCCGGCACACATGTCTCAGTGAGCTCTCTTGCTAATACCATCATGATGGCAATTAAATTTCAGTGCGAGCTTTGGAGGTGGGATGTAAGCCATAGTAGAGAGACACAGTATCTTACCCATGATTTTTGTGTACAGGAGTACCATCTCATTATCTAATAATAATAATGATGGTAACAACTGGGGTTTACTAAGCATTTACTTTGTGTCTGAGACTTTTCCAGGTCCTTCATATGTTTACTTCATTTAATGATTATCTCTATTCCTGTGAGGAAATTTTATATTAAAGAAATAGTACTTAAGAAAACTTTTGTTAAGAAATTTTGGCCGATCCATGCGGCTACTTAAGAGCTCAAAAATACTTAACTGACTTGTGGTGCTGTATTTCTGCATCTATCCCAGTGTGTGGCACATATTTACCTTATGTACTTGTTAAATGAATGATGAGCTAATACATAGATTTTGTTTCTAGTCCTACTTTCCTGAACAATGTCCTCTAAATAATTAAGCTACACTCTCCTAATCCACCACCTTCCCTTGATCTCAGTATAGAGTTATGTTCCATAAATATTTAATAAATGGACACTAAATGAATGGCTGATCCAATGACTCTTTTTGATGCTTAACATTCTATGTTGTTTTTGGTTTGTTTTGTTTTTGAAATAGTTTGTGTTGATCTCATTATTGTCTGACCTCTCACACCACATTCTATCTGTAGACACTGGATTTTATTCCATCTTTTGTTGGTTTGAACAGAAGTGTGTGTGTGTGTGTGTGTGTGTGTGTGTGTGTGTGTGTGTGTGTGTTCTGTGTTCCCCAACTGACTGTGTTACAATTCACTTATGTTTTCCATAGTGCCTCACCCAGTGCTCAGATACAAGTACTCAGTAAACACAATTGGAATTGGATCTGAGAATTGTTTCAGCAACCTCTAAGCCCTGGAGAACATTAAACTAGCAGTAGCATCTTGCACTGCTATTTTAGATCTTTAGAGAAACCACCATGTGCTTTTTGCTAAACAGATATGTTTGACAGGTCAAGGAGCAACATCCAGTCTGCTGGCTTACAGCACAACATGACATACTTCAACAGCATATTTACCAGTGGCCTGAAAGTGCTGGTCTTTCAATAGAAACGGTATTTATGAAGCTCTTAGCAAATTCAAAGGCAATGATATAAGTAATAAACCCCAGGGTAACAAGTAGAATTTCTGTAATTGAATGAATTAAATGGTTGTATACACACACACACACACACACACACACACACACACACATACACCCCACTGAGTCACATAAATGTGCAAACACATATGATGCAAATTTAACTCTTTCTGATTCTTAAGCCAGTTCTAACATTGGTGGAGGCTGACTCTCAAGTTTCCTACTTTCTAGACATGGGGAGCAAAAGCAATTCTGAGAGTGTAAATAGGGTCAATAGTGTTTAGGGAAACCAAGAAAAGGCAGAGAGAACTGAGCTACATCCTTCATCAGGTTCCTAGATTTATTGAGCACCAGCTGAAATCAAGAACACTGTTGGCTTTATGGTATAGATATGTATTGGAAAATCACAGATCTTCTAGGGAGTAATTAAAAGTTAAGAAGAAACTGGCACTTGGAGTGATTGTCCACCAATCTTTAGCTATCCTCTTTGCTCCCAGCCAGCTTGATATTCTTGGCCAAAGATTTAGGATGATTTCTTTTGTAGTTCCGTGAATAATTTATCCCTGGAAGGAAAGAGAAATTTTGTCCTATGGTGCTGGCCTCTGAGCCCACACACTGATGAGGAGATGGTCCAAGAGTGTGCATATGCCTTCTAGAAAGGAGAGCAGACCAGGCCTTTGCTTGTCCTGCGCAGCACATACTGTGCAGCCTAGCTCAGGCCCGGGAATTCTTTGGTGTTGGCTCTGTGCTAGTCAGCTTCTCATCTCTAACAAATATCTTTGATAATCAGCTTATACAGGCAAAGAGCTTATTTTGGCTCACAATGTCAGTGGTTTTAGTCCGTGATCCATCAGTCCTATTGCTGCTGGCAAAAGAACGTCACAGCAGAAGCATGTGAGATGGCAGTGTTGCTCATGTCACAGTGAGTTAGGGAGCATGAGAGAGAAGGGGGCAAGGTCCAGGGGTCCCACCATGTCCTGTGATCTGATGACCTCCCTCTGAGCTCCACAGGTGAAAAGTTCTACCACGCACTTTAGTGCAGGGACTAAGCCTTTAGCACAGGGCCCTTTGGGGACAGTCCAGAACCTGAGTGTCACACCCCGTGTCTTCCAAGTGCTGCTTCCAGCAGGCAACATGCCACCTTGCATTGTGCTCACCAGACACTCCTCCAGGGAAGGACCCTGTCCCTTGACTGGGTTTCTCTGAGTGTTTAGCACAAGGGTTTGGTGTAAGTACACATTTACTGAACGGTAGATGAAAAAAACTTCTAGATTACTTCAAAATGTGCTGAGACACCTGTGATGGCAGCTTTGTATCCTGTTTTAACCTATTTTTCCCTTTACAAGAAGATGGAAAGCATGAGAATTCAAGGGCAGAAAGAAAAGAGAAAGAAATACATTTATTAAAGAAGTTATCGAGTGAAGTTCAGGGCCCTTCACAGAGAAGACTTACCAGATATTTAATTGGGGGACTTGAATGCTCACAAAAAAGAAAGGAGGGTGAGAAAACAAGAGGAAAAGGAAAAGCACTTTCCTCACTATAGGGAGGTCTGTGAACAAAAGCCCTGTGATTCAGTCAAGAATAGAGGTTGAAAGGACTCCAAGGTGATGCCAAGGCCCCAGAGGTGCTGCCAGCTTCAGCTCACAGGGTCACTTGCCCTTTGAAGTAGCCAAGGAGGGCATTGCAGAGGCAAATGATGACCTTACAGCAGCCGCACAGGGGGCCTCTTTGGAGAAGAACTTTTCACTCTATTCTCACCTCGACTCCTTTCCCCCTAATTTTAACAAACATAAGAGCTATTACTGGTGGAATTTTATGCAGGGAAAACAGAGGGAATTAAGGTAGAAATCTGAGTTATTTCTCTTCACGGTGAAAGAGAAAGGAGAAAAGTAAGGTTAGAGTTGGACAATGAGCAAAGAACTAGGAGGCCTCTGGTGTCTAGACAGCACGGCATCTCCTAACTCCTCCCAGGGGGAGAAGGCTTCTTTCTACACGTTATTCATCGAACCTGTTTCTGTCACAGCTTAGTATGGGCCTGTTGTTCCTATGTCACAGATGAGAAAGCTGAGGATTTAGAGAGGTTAAATACCAAGACCAACTTCACTCCCAAAGCTTCACGTCAGGTGCCTGAGGCAGAACCTAGATAGGGCAGGAAGTGCTTTATTTACCTTCCTCACCATTCTTCTCTGCTACTGCAGTTGTGACATCTTCCTGTGTGCCAGTAAGACCGCCTGCTGTCTGTACAGGACAGAGACAAACCCAAAGAGAAGCAAATGAAAAACCCTCTAACACTAACCAGTGCTGTTAAATATTTATTGCACTCCTACCATGAGTGAAGAATGCTTCTATCAGCTAAGGATATGAAACTGAGGAAAGCATTATCCCTGACATAGGAAACTCCCCGTCTGCCAAAGGAGTGATTGTAAAACAAGGCGAAGTGTTTCTGTAACACATGAGTAAAACGCTCTAAGAAAACAAGGAGAGAAATGCTGAGTTGTCTGATACAGGCAGGATTATCCCAAGCTTCTGTGATATGCTGATACTTTCAGGACATGGCAGGGAAAGGCATCACAAACAGGGGAATGGTGCGCTCACAGTACTGAGCACGGCCGGAAAGAGGGGAGCTGGTGGGGGGCAAATATAAGTCAGTCACCCTCAATATTATTTTGTTCCCTTTTAGGGAGTGGATGTGGTGGTTTTCTTTCATTGTGTTAAAATATGCATAACACAAAATTTACCATTTTAATCTTTTTAGATGTATAATTTAGCAGTAGTACACATTGAAAATGCACAGCCTTGTGCATCCATCTCTCCAGAACATTTTTATCACTCCAAACAGAAACTTTCACTCAGTTACACAAACCTCCCCTCTCCTATCTCCTCCCAGCCCCCAGCATGCCCCATGCTACTTTTTGTCTCCACAGCTTTATAACTTTATTCAGGATATCTCATGGAAGTAGGATCTCACAAATATACTCTGATTTTTTTCACTAAGTCATTTCACTTAGCATAATATTTTTAATATTCATTTGTGTTCAAATACATGCCAGAATTTCATTTGTTTTTGTGGGTGAAACATATCCTAAAGTGTGTAGATCTTGCAGAGTATTTACTATTCTTCTGATGGTAGTTCTTTTTGTTGTTTCCACCTTTTGGCTACAGTGAATAATTTGGGTGTGAATATGAACATATAAGAATCTTTTTGTGTCAATTTCTTTGCTTAAATGAGATGTGATCCGAAACCTTGGAAAACAGAGTTTTCAAATGTATTGCATTGAAAGACACACTGCTATTAATCATCAAAATACCCTCCTCATATCAAATACAATTATCCTGTCATTTTTGCCACGTTCTGAAGCAGTTCTGAAAGTCCTCTTTGGTGAGCATCTTTAGTTGTGTTGTCAGGGTTGCCCCAGTATCCTGCATGGATTCAAAATGTTTGTCTTTCCTGGTCATTTTGACTTTGGGGAAGAGCCGGAAGTCACCGGGTGACAGAGCGGTGACTAAAGTAGGTGAAGACATAGCATATTCACATAATTGACTATACAAGTCTCTAATCCATTCAGAACATGGAGGCAACTCAGGAGTGAAGACTTTCAGAACTGTTTCAGACAATGTTAACAATGAGCTAAGTGTGTTTGAAGCAATAGAGTGTACTTTTCAGGGAATTAATGATAATGTGTCTTTTATTGCAATTTTTAAAAATTTTTTAATTTAAACATTCACTATAGTTTTGGTCAAATCTCATATACTCACTAATGGAAGGGCTGGGTCATAAGGCAATGCTACATATAAATATTTGAGGAACCCTCAAACTGCTTTCCATAGCATAGGTAACAATGTATATTTATCAAGTATAAGAGGGATTTCAATATTTTTAAGTTTTCACACTTGCTGTTTTCTTTGTTTTAAATAATAACTATTCTTATGGGTGTAAAGTAGTTACATCACTGTGATTTTAATTTGCATTTCTTTAGTGACTAGTGATGCTGAGTGTTTTTCATGTATTTATTGGACAATTACATATCTTTTTTAGATAGTTGTCTATGTAAGTCCTTGGGCCATTTTTCAGAGTTTTGTTATTGTTGTTATTGAATATATAAATCTTGAATATATAAGACTCTGGAACTGGACCTAAATGTCTCTTCAAAAAGTATAAGCTCATTTGAGGTTTAGTAAAGCAATCCTCTGCCTGGCTGAGACACAAGACCGGGAGCATGTTTAAGTAGTCTTGTCATTATTGGTGTTGTCATACCTTTTTCCTGTATTTCTGGAATAAGTGACTCTTCCGTAGTCCCTCATGACCAAAAGTAATAAAACTCATTGCAGACATGGGAAAACCAAGCTAAATAAAAACCCAGAGAAACCACCGTGGAGCAATCGGAGGATGTAAATCATATATCGTGAAAGCCATTGGATTAGAAACACATTATCCTTGTCTGATTCGCTAACACTCAAATGTTCCAAGTAAGCTTCAAGTTTGATTTACACTCTGACATTTAAGGAAATGGGAAAGGTCTGATCCAACCGGGTCCTGATAAATACCTTTCTCCATTCCTGTAATGCCAGCCCAGGGGAACAATGTCCCCAGTCATGTAAATGGAGTGAGCCCCACAAAGGTGTGGGCCACCAGCTAAGCAGCTTCTCCCCTCAGACCTGACTCTTCATCCTGCAGAACCAGGGAGAGAAAAATAAGTCTGAGATAACAGGCAGAGACTGAGCCCAGGGTGCCTGAAAACGCTTGCCCTGCCCACGTCCCCTAGGAGGCCGTTGAGCCTGTCTAATGGGGACAGGATTCACAGCCACAGGCCTCTTACAGGATCCATATGAAGCAACCTCTTTGCACACATAGTCCAAATGCCAGGAGAGGCAGTTTGAAAAAGCCTGAAACTAGGAGGCGGGGAGACAAGCAAGTACTCATGCACAGGAAAACAAAGGGCAGTCTCTGTCCAGCGTCAAAGCAGCAGCCATCTAGTAGGTGGAAATTTTCATTCTCTGTGTTTCCCTGTAGATTTGAGGATGCTTCTCCCATGCAGAGACCCTGCCCTCAGCCTGGTCCCTGGAGGTGCATTATTTTCCCCCCACCAGAGTGTCTTTCTCCCTTGGGCCTTTGCCTCGCCGCCAGGCAGCCCTGCACCATCAGTGCTAATCCCCCCAGCTCTGCTCAGAGGGAGGTTTAGCTGCATTTGTGAATTCAAAATTAAATCCCTCATATCCCCAAGTCCAAGTGAACAGCTGGCAGAGATACTGATAGCAAGGGAAGAAGTCGTCACTTTGTCGGATGCTACCCTGAATAATAAGTGAACCGCTGACGACATTTCCGAGAGCATCCGAAGCTCCCATTGTTACCCATCCTCTGCCACCACCTGGCCACTCGGCAGAGTGAAGCGGCCTGCATCGTCTGAACCGTGGATAAAATAAAATGCATCTGAATACCTGTGAGACACTTGTCCAAATGTGAAGATGCTGGCAACAGGGGCACACTCGGGTGCAAACATACTGGCTCTAGAGTCAAGTTGTAAGTATTAGTTTGTGAACTTAAGCAAGATATGAAACCTCTGTGAATTTTTTTCCCCTTCATAAATGGTAGTAATATCTAACCAAAGATCCGTTACGATTAAAGATGACAGCCTCTGTGAAGGTCTTGCATACATCACAAGCAGTCAATAATTGATGCTTTTCCTTTAGTTGCTTACCCAACATAAAAGAAGACTTGATCATTGGTCCAAATTACAAATCTTATTCTGATGTTTAGGGAGCAAACAGAAACAGGAGGAGAAACAATAAACTTCCCAAGGTATCACTCTGATGTCCTGCTTGCATACACAGCCATTACTGAAAAGTTCTGGCAGAAATGGTGGCCTGTGGCATCTGGAGGCAATGCTGGGACCAAGACGACAGTCCTGCCCGAGTGCCCAGACCACAAAGCGTCTCCGAGGTGCTGAGCCTGTACTGCCCATGGATTGAGCCTGTCCCGGCTGCACAGTCGTGCGGCACAAATCCCTGATTTTCACTGGCAGGAGCCGCTCCAATGATCCTGAAGAGAGAGGGCAAAAGACCTTTCTATGAAAGCAGGTTTATTCTGCCACCACCGCAGAATGTGTCTTTAAAATTCACATGAAGTCTGCTCTCAGGGGCCTGGATGCTGCTCACGGAGGGGAAGGAGACGAAGATCATTTGTCTGAGTCCCCTGTGGCCCAGGACAGGGCAAGTGACAGCCATTAACTCATTGGGACAGCAGAAGCAGGATGGGCCCTGGGCAGAAGACTTAATTAACTGAGAACCTACTGTGTGCCCTGCTCTGCCCTAGGCACAGTGAGAGCTAGAAAACACCACAGTCATTTCCGTACCTTAAATTTTGTCTAAGGGTGATAATAGAACACATGTAGAAGGTTAACTAGCAACATGTGAAATAAATAACAACTTAATTCAATAATATAGGAGATGTCACATAATACTCTGGTCTGTGATTAATTATCGAATGAATGGCAAAGCAAAGACATTAGGTGCTATGGGAAGAAATCAATCAGTGTGTGTTTATTAACTGCCTCCTGCAGGCCTCTGACCATGAAACAAGCCAATATTTCTAAGGACTCCTCTCCTCGCCTGCTCATCTGATGTTATTTTGAAATTCACAACTATTTTCTCAGTGCTACACACATGGAACAAAGGTTCTTATGTAAAGCCTCTTCCCTGACTCCAGGGAGGCAGGCTTGGTGTCTACATCATCAGAAGAAAGGAGGCAGGGCTGCAGCTGTCCACAGGAGGCCAGCACCTCACACTCTTGGTGCACCCCCAGCAGCACAGCCCAGCCCAGTCTAGGTGGCAGCCTCCTCCTGAGACGCTGTCTGAAGTCAGGACCTGGGCTCACATGCTTTGGCATGTTCTCCTTTTTCATGCAGTATGTGCACCAGCAGCTACTCCCAGGACATGTGTGAAAGAACACTCTCAGGATTCTCCTGATGAACATGTCTGATATCTATGAGGGAACCATTAAGATTGGACAGTGCTTTACTAGAAATAACAAGGTTCCCTTGGCAAAACACTGATATAATAATGGTATAGATAGGTGGTAGAAAATAGCACTTACCACATTTCCTCTTTTTCTCAGTAGAAGAAGCGTTTTGTAGAAGAGGCTCTGGGATTAATCCTGTACCCCTCTCTCAAGGAGGCAGTTCCAGTGTTCAGGTAGTCAGCTCATCCTTAACAGCCATGGGAGTGTGGTGGTTCTCCTGAAGACTGGTACAGAAGAGGGGGAGTGATTCAAGCCATCCAGTGCAGTGCTGGTGCCCTGAGAACTTTGCAGTCTACAGTGCAGGTGCTGTCTACCCAGTGACACACCAGGAAGGCAGATGAAATGGGAGAGACAGCTCAGTGGCCCAGAAGTGGACACAATGCATGGCCTGCACTGATCTGCTGTGCATCTATTGTCTTTGCTCAGGATCACCCTGGTGATGGTAGGGAAGGTGC